>MU628512.1:0-90311 GCA_025688805.1 Aspergillus egyptiacus | reverse complement strand
GAAATAGATTCGTAACGGGCCTGGTCGACTCAAAGCTCCACGGGGCGCGCAAGACCATGTTCGCAAGGGCAATGGAGCTAGGACTTCCTGCCTCGTTTGTGGAGTTGCGACATGAGGCGACGCATCGAGAGTTGCCGAGTCTGACGGTGCTGAGGAACTCGACTCAGCGGTCTTTGGAGTGGTTGTGGGGGTTCTATTGGGGGAGGGTGGAGTATGGGGGTGGTGTTTCTTCGTTGGGGATGGCTGTTGGTGCTGGGAGTGATGAGGAGGTGGTTACGGGTCAGTTACGGGGCGTTTTGGCCCAGGTGGGGGTCATATTTGATGGGGATGAGCCGCCGAGAAAGAAGAGGAGGGTGCAGCAGGCGTTGGAGGGCGTTGCGGGGAGGGTTGTTGAGGTTTTGAAGGGCGGCTCTGGGGTGGCTTCTGGCGTGCTTGCGAGGGTGGTGCTGAAGGATGGGATGCTTGTTCCGGGTGGGCGGAGGTGAGTATATCTATCTTTGCTTTTCAGAGAGGAGAAACTGGTCAGGGCTGTACTTTATTGACTCGTCTCTAGACTGGGTGACTCTCTGGCCGACGTATTCTCGAGATGGGACCCACTGTTGCGGATGATCGTGGAAGGGTTCCCGTCCTTCCTTGTTACTCTGACGGAGACGATGGTGGATGAGCTGGCGTTCTCGGGCTCGTCGGATCCCAAGAATGACCCGTACTGCGAGGGTGTCTATACATGGCTGGACCATGTGCTACGCTCCGCGCAGTGGGAGTCTCAGAGACGGGTCATGTCGTTTTCGTATATTCTGGCTGTTTGCGAGGGGACGTCAAACCATTGGACGGCATTGCTGCAGAGGAATATCGGGGTGCGAGGCAATAAGCTGGAATTGTCTGGCAATTCTCAGAATCGCAATTCAACACAACGAGCATCTAATGCAGACAACGTTGGGTCGTGGGCGGGTATAGATGAAGATTTGAAGACGTTGAGCAAATTTGGCTGGGAATTAGCAGATACCCGGGATAGCCGAACCCTGGGAGTTGTCTAGTGGTCCAACGAGCACCTTTCATTCCAATCTACAGCTACGAACATGTTTATGATATAGATCTAGAGCAAGCATGATGGGCGCGGGCTCCAGCTCTATACAGATAACCGTAAATGGTTAAGTGCTAAGCCACAGCGTGGCTGAAGCTTGGTTTCTCCAAGACTCCAACCTATGAGGTAATTTCCAATTCAAGTCGGGTTAAGCAAGCGGGGAACAAGAATAATAATAAACGCAGAGTTATCAGTCAGTCGCTATAATCTCCGCGTCATTATTGACACTGTTAAAGCAGCAGCTGCAGACAGCTTCTTAATATCGCCTCTCGTCCATGCTCCTCGCACGAGCCATACGGCCAACCCCCAAGGTCCTTACTGCGAAATCACCACTATCGCTGCCTCGATCCAGAGCCATGCATATCCAGTCGCTCCCTATGTGTACGATCGGCCACTCCTGGCTAGAAAGATCTGGTTATGCCGACTGCTGATCCACCTGTTAGGGACCGGGAAAGGCAATAACTATGCCTACCTGGTGACGGATGAGCCGACGAAACATTCGGTTATTATTGATCCTGCTAATCCGCCTGAGTATGTGATACCTGAATTCATGCCGATGGGCGAAAGCACCTAGGCTTATTTTATCTTGCGTAGGGTGGTTCCCGAATTAGAAGCCCAGACCAAGGCCGGGAAGATCAATCTCACTGCTATTGTGAATACGCACCAGTATGTTTTACTTTATCCTCGAGGAAGCGGTTGACGGGCAGTTTCTAATGGAGAAACAGTCACTGGGACCACTCTGGTGGAAACAACGAAGTGGTGAGTTCAACTCAGCATACAGCCGGCAGCGCCCAGGAGGGAAGTGAGAGTGAGGAGACCTAACAAATCCCAGCTGAAAACCTTCAATGTCCCCATCATTGGCGGAAGAGATTGCCAATCCGTGACCAAAACGCCTGCTCATGGCGAGGTATTCAAGATCGGTGATCGGATCTCCGTGACAGCCTTGCATACCCCTTGTCACACGCAAGATAGCATCTGCTACTTTATGCAAGATGGCGACGACAAGGCTGTTTTCACAGGCGATACGCTGTTTATCGGCGGTGAGTTGCCCTTGAAGCTAGGAGGGTTTATTGTGTGACATTGATGTCATGAGTTATGGAAACCGAGTTACTGACTTGTCTCAGGATGTGGTCGTTTCTTCGAAGGGACTGCGCCAGAGATGCATAAAGCGCTGAATGAGACGCTGTCATCTCTTCCAGACGATACGAGGGTTTATGTATGTGATTCATATTGTGAAGTGCAAGGTTTGTTTATCAGATATCATAAACTGACGGAACCAGCCTGGGCATGAATACACCAAAGGCAATGTGAAGTTCTGCCTTGCTGTTTCGCAGTCTGAGCCTATCAAGAAACTGCAGGCTTTCGCGGACGCAAACCAGCAGACGCAGGGCAAGTTCACCATTGGCGACGAGAAGGTGTGTAACCGACCTTGGAACCCAATTCTTGGATTTGACTCGCTGACATTGTTTACGTAGCTTCATAACGTCTTCATGCGCGTCAACGTGAGTCCTGCCACCATGGCCTCGCGGTGTGAAGTTCACTAACTAACAGTCTATAGGATCCCGAGATCCAGAAGAAAACGGGCAAGACAGACCCTGTCGAGGTCATGGCTGCTCTCCGAGAGATGAAGAATGCCATGTAAACTGCCGCGTGCATTCCGCATGATCCCTGGAATGCCACGAATTTTATTTAAAAATCACATTATTGGATGATTACTGGAAGCAAATCTGGAAACAATAACAGAGTTCATTCCGCATCAACAACTACGTAGTCTATAAGAGGATTGTATCCCGTCTTACCACCCAGCCTCCCATTCCCATAGTTAAATGGGGTCCAAGCCGGGCTATCGTTCGGGGAATCTAGTCTATGACCAGATGGTAGATATTCATCTTGCTTCTCTGTCCACACTCACTCGCTCTGGTGGTTAATTTCGGCAGCGGTGAGCTCTAGCAATTTAGAAGCTGTGTTGATAATGGCAAACAATGGCAAAGCGAAAAAAAAAAAGAAAGAAAAGTGCAGAGAGTCTATGGAACGCCAGAAAGGTCATAATATCATCACAGAGGGATCATCCAACAGCAAGCGCAGCATTAAGCGCAGCATAATGGATATATTGCATAATCCATCATCAACCGAGTCTGAAAACAATCCAAATCCGATTTTAAAAGCAATGGTGTCGAGTGTGGTCGTTTAACAAAATCAGAGAGAGAGAAGAAAAATAACAGAAAAAATCTCCCCCGCAGAAATCTCTTTTAAAGCATGTGGCACGTGATCCTAACTCCGAACCCACCCCAGCTCCAACACCACTAATAATATGAAGTAGATCTAGTCGCGAGCTTACCATGACATAAGATAAACTTCGGAGGCTCAATTATTGCATTTCCAATACGCGCCTACATACAAACCCACGCCACGCCATCCCAAGCCGCTCTGGGGAAACAATGAAAACTCCCAAACCCTGAAAAAAAGAAACAACAAAAAGAAAAGAAAAATGTCCACCTCCTCCCCCCTCCGCTCCCTCCTCCGCGCCACAACCCCCCGCTCCACCCTCCGCATGACCTACTACACCATCTCCGCCTTCTGCGCGGGCGCCCTGTTCTGGGAGAATGTGCTCACCTGGCAACTCTCCGAGGGACCCTCGATGTACCCGACCTACAACCCGCGGGGCGACTACCTGCTCATCTCGCGGCTACACAAGCACGGCCGCGGGATTGAGGTGGGCGATGTGGTGCGCTTCTACCACCCGAGCTTCCTGGGGGTTTGTGGCGCGAAGAGGGTGATTGGGATGCCCGGGGATTTTGTTTGTAGGGATGAACCGTTGAGTAATACGGTTGGTGGGAAGGGGGATGGCCATGGCCATGGGGGGGAGATGATTCGGGTATGTTCTTTCTTTCCCCCTCTTCCCCTCTTGAAAAAAATTTTTTTTTTTGCCCCCCATTTGGTATGGGCTAGCTTGGCTGATTGATGGGGAATAGGTACCGGAGGGACATGTTTATGTGGTTGGGGATAATTTGCCGTGGTCGAGAGATTCGAGGAATTTTGGGCCGCTACCGATGGGGTTGATCAATGGGAAGGTGATCGCGAGGATTTGGCCGTTATCGAAGATTGGGTGGGCGGAGAACACATTGAAGCCTGTTGTGGAGTGATACTGCTACTGCCGTGCTGGCTGTGTATATTATTTGTACTGTCTACGCATGCATTGGCAAGGAGTTTGGAGTTGTATTTTACTTGGGAAGGGTCTGAAGTATATTCATACATACTGTACATATCTAAGAAAAAGGGGAAAGTCGAACCAGAAAAGCGGATGAGAGGCTCCAAAAGTTACCGGAAGGTAGCAGGATTCCGTCTCTTGTAGGGGAGAGGCTCGACTCTCTTGCGCCGCAGCTCGAAGTCGGCGTCGGGGAAGCCAATCTGCTTCATGACATCTAGCGTGGTCTCGTCCCAGATGGAGCGGAAAAGGTGTGCTCCAATAGGCTTCAGGTGGTAGCGAGCTTGTAACGTGCGGAGGAGCGTATTCTCCCGCTCAGTTTCCCGAGCCTTGATAGCCGCAAAGTCTAGAGGCTGGCCATCTTTTTGCTCCAGGATGAAGATCGACAATCGGTGGTAGGGGCTGCCCTTTTGAGCAACGGGAGGGAGCCATGGGAGAACCACCTGTGATTCAGCCGAGAGCTGAGAGAGATCGACCTTGGTGTTGATGGCAGAAATGGGAATGTTGACGGCAAAGTAATGCATCTTGTAGTCGAAACCGTCCTTCTCCACATTGGGAACATCCGGGTCCACAACCGCGATCGTCACCAGCTTCTCGCCTCCTTCGAACATCTGCACGTCAAGCTTGGGGGCAGTGCTGCTGACCTGGGCGTTGACGAACTCTCCAGGCTGCACCGGCTTTCTACCAAAGTATAGCTTCGTGTCCAGGATCGGGTCGCAGTGAGGAAGGACGTCAGGGATGACCTTCATCTGTGTAATTCGTTGCACGAGAATTTTGCGACGGTACTCCCTCCACTTCTGATCGGCCAGATATCGGTAAATGGGTTTGCTCATGTCACCTGGACACATAAGTATCTTGACTGGGGAAATGAGCAAGTGCATTTAATTACCTTGTCCATCCTCAAACTTCTTCTTCACCAGAGGATCGTTAATGTCCGCAAGAATCTTGAGCCTCTCCCGATGACGCTCCAAGTCCCGTAGCCGGTTCGCGGTAGAATTCTTCTTTAGTTCCTCTTCAGGCAGTGCCTGGAGTCTTGAGATCTTCTCAGTAGTCTTGACGATTTCGCTCAATTTCTCCTCCCGATCCTGGAGCAGGATTTTTCGCGCCTCTTGGAAGCATTGGTAGGGCAGCTGCTCAAAAGGTAGATTGGCCGAATCCTGCAACGCAGCACGGCGTCGACGAGACCCAACCGGAAGGATACCCTGTCGCATCAACCTTCGCTCCAATCGAGGACTCGACACCAGTGTCGGGTCGGGCGCTTTATAAAACGGCTGAGGCTTCGTTTCTGCCTGGGCTTCCTCTCGGACAGCAGCGGTGGTCTGAAAGGCTCGCGTGGGCTGCAGCTGGAGGTTGGAGACGCCTCTCATCGAGGACTTTTGAAGACATTGAATGAGAGGCCTGGAGGCCCGCTCACAATGGGCCATTGTTCTCGGTGAACTGGCGATTAGAAAACGGGGGAGCAGAGCCGTAGGAGGAGGGATGGAGATACCGTCGATTGCGGGTTGATGCTCAGGAACTCTGGCCGGGAACTTTTTTTTCCTGGTTTGCCAAGCCTCACCACTACTAGTGCCAAACCCGCCTTGACTGAACTTTTGGCTGTTCTCGATCAGGTCGAATCCACCGCGAGAGTCGGCAATCCCGGGGTATTTTTGAGTTCTCTACACTATCTTTACAATGGCGGGGAGCAGCGCTTTTGGCACCTTCAAGTGGCTCTCTCGCGGCTCTCGGGCTCTCCTTTCTGGTGCGGAGGCCACAACGGTATGGCTTCACCTTCAGCAAATGACGAACGAAGAATTAACAGATTTTGTATAGCAGCGGTGCCTTTCCCGATCGATGAGCACAGAAACGGCAGCCACCAACGCCGAATTCCTCTCCAGAGAAGCCCTCCTAGCGAAATGGGCTCCGAAGCCAGTCCTCGCGACCACCTACTCATTCCCCTCCATGGAGCCCGTGCAATTCGTGGAATACAATGAAAAGCAGCTTATGGTTCCCCTACGGCGAGACATTCTACACCGCGCGGTTGTATATGAAGGCGATATGACCCGTCAAGGTACAGCGAGCACCAAATGGAGAGGCGACGTGCATGGAAGCGGGCGGAAGCTGCACATGCAAAAAGGAACTGGAAAGGCTCGTGTTGGAGATAAGAAGTCCCCAATTAGAACAGGTGGTGGTGTCGCCCATGGACCTCACCCGCGAGATTTCTCATCCTCTCTTCCGCGAAAGATTTATGACCAGGCCTGGCGGATCGCCCTCAGCTATCGTTACAAACGAGGTCAGCTCATTATCATCGACAACAAAATCAGTATTCCGAAAGACGCTACACCGCACTTGATCAAGGAAATCTTCAAGGTCAATCGCTGGGGGCGGGAGTTCGGCCGGTCAACGCTGATCACGGATCTGCCACACGAAAGATTGTTTGAGACCGTGCATGAAGTAGGAGAGCATGCGAAAATCCTCGACCGTCAAGATGTCGATGTCAAGGACTTGCTGGAAACCGGACGGATAATTGTGGAAAAGGAGGCTTTAGATCGCATCTTGGCCCAGCATTCGCGGGACCTGAACGCCCAGCCAGCGAAGGCTACGTACTAGCGCGATGTTATTATGGAGTTGTTTTCTTCTTTACCAGATCCATTCTGATGTACAAATAGATATATTTCCACCATTGTATGAATGATTTTCTATTATTCTGAAATGAAGCACATGCTGAACTATATCAGTGAGCAGAGTATATTCAAGCAAGAACGCTTCATTACCCAGCTTAATCAATGATCCAAGTAATCATCAATGGGCCACCAGCATCGATATTTTCAAACAAAGAAAATAAATAAATCTCAAAGTAATAGTTCTCCCATTAGTAGTCGGTTGTCGGTCCAGGTCGTCGGTCATTCTCCCGGCGGAGAACAACCAGGCAAAAAAACTTCCGAGGTCGAAAACCTCCAACTTGCGGAGTTCGACCCGACCCTTTCGTCACTGCCTTAAAAGACTTCCCGACTTAATTATATCTATCTACCCTCCTCCCCTACTTTCTCTTCTTCTCTCCCTTCACAGACTGTGGGTCTGCCTCATGTTACTCAGACACAGCTTCCCCCGGGCCTCAACGCCGTCGAGCTGGATCTCGCGGATATCACCAGCAACCATGCCTCTTCGTGCCAAGGTGACCAACCCAGCTTTCGGGGCGACTTCCAAGGTATTTTACCCCTGGGATATTTTCTGATGTGCTGTGGCTAACCAAGGCTGCTTAGATGTCGACCGCATCAGATTCCCAGATCCCTAAAGAGCTCCCCGGCGACGAACCAGATGATGTGCTATTCAATTCCCTGTACGGAGTGCGACTGGTGGAGCTCAACAGGCCGAAGAAGCTCAATTCACTCAATGGCTCGATGGTGCGGAAGATATTCCCTCGGTTGAAGGTGAGCAGTCCTGAACGTAATTGCTATTGCAACGGTGAATGATCGTTTGCTAAACGTGGGCGCTTTGATATAGGAGTGGGAAAAATCTCAATTGGCCAATATCGTGATGCTCTCAGGAGCCGGTAGCAAGGCTCTTTGTGCCGGCGGCGATGTCGCTGCACTGGCACAGCAGAACGAACAAGGTCCTGATGGACAAAAGGCGTCGGCGGACTTCTTCGCACTCGAATACAAGCTCGACCACGTCATCGCAACCTACTCCAAACCATTCATCTCTGTCATGGACGGTATTACCATGGGCGGAGGCGTCGGTCTCAGCGTCCACGCACCCTTCCGTATCGCTACCGAGCGCACCGTGTTCGCCATGCCCGAGACCACCATCGGCTTCTTCCCTGACGTGGGCGGCTCCTTTTTCCTTCCTCGCCTTGATGGGGAGATTGGCACTTATCTAGCTCTGACTTCGGAACAACTGAAGGGTGTCCAGGCTCTGTATGCCGGTATTGCTACACACTACTTCCACTCCAGCGTTTTGGGCAACCTGACGGCCCGTCTGTCAGAGCTCGTCTTCCGCGACAAGGCTAGTCTGGAAGAGCGGCTACAACTCGTCAACAGCACAATGGCCGAGTTCTCAACGGGGCTTCCTTCCTGGCAAGAAGAGCGATTTTTGCTGGGTGGTAAACGGCGCGAGGCGATCGACCGATGCTTTGGCTACGACACGGTGGAGGAGATCCTGCAGGCGCTGGAGAAGGAACAGGAACAGAAGGACTGGGCTCAGATGACACTGAAGACTCTCTCGAAGCGATCGCCTACGTCTCTTAGAGTAGCGCTACGCCAGCTGCGCCTCGGTCGCCACTGGTCCATCTCTGAGACGTTCCGCCGTGAGCATCAGATTGCCTCTCGCTTCATGAAACATCCAGATTTCGTTGAGGGTGTCAAGGCACGCCTTCTCACGAAACCCGCTCGCCAGGCTGTTTGGAAACCCGAAAAACTGGCGGAAGTTACCGAGGAGCAGGTCGATGAGTTCTTCTCCATCCCCGAAGGCGAGGAACGAATGTCGCTCCTGAGCGAGGGTGACTACAACGTTTACCCACACGCACATTACGCACTACCTACCGAACAAGAGATCCTGAATTATTTCAGGGCCAATACAGGGCCCCGGGAGAAGGTCACTCAAGATTTTGTGGCCAAATGGGACCACAAGGAGGGTGTCAGGGAGAAGGTGTGGGATGTGTTGTACCGTCTGGACAGACGTAATCAGTTGCAGTAGACAATGATTTTGTGACAGGTTATTTATATGTATACTTAGGCACGACATTTTGTTTAAAGACCATGGAAGGGAGCAATATAAACGCTACGTATGAGGTAATGCAAGCCTCGACTTGAGCCGATCCTCCACATGGAAAAGAAAGCCAAAGAACTTAATGATCCGCTAGCACCTTCTTCCGAATCGTCCGATTTCGGAACACCAAGGTCCCCAAGGTATTTTGTCTTTATTTATGATTATTGAGACAAGATGGATCGGACTACTTCATCTACGACTTCCACCTGATATTACACTCCTCAAAATGGAAACTGACCCGTTCCTCTCCAACGAAGCTTCTCCGCCACCGCGCTCAAATAGCCGAGTCTTGCTCCGGCTCTACACCTCCCACTTCCTGTCAACATGGAACTCACGCATGTTTGAATTTGGAGCGGTCGTGTTCCTGGCGTCGATATATCCGGGAACCCTGCTCTACGCATCCGTCTATGCGCTGGTCCGCTCACTCTCCGCTGTGATCTTGTCCTCCTGGCTCGGGTCTCTCGTTGATCGATTAGACCGGTTAACGGCCATTCGCCATTCGATCGGTATGTGCTGCAGGAGTACCTTGCTCTTATGACTTACTTACTTTGATTGTGCTAGTTTGGCAACGGGTCCCAGTCGCTGTGTCTTGTCTCTGTCTGTGGTTTCTTTTGACCTCCCCGCCGACCCATCTGACATGGATGTTGTTTTTTGCTTTGGTTCTCCTTGCAGGGGTCGAAAAATTGGCGGCTACGGCTAATACGGTATCGGTTGAGAGGGACTGGGTATGAGTCGCTGGTTGTTACCCTTAATTTTGGGACTTGCAAAGCTAATCATACCAGGTTGTTGTGATTTCGGACGCATTGGATGTTCCCAGACAAGGTATGACAACTTTAGCCTCTGAAGATCTAACTAACATATCTGGTAGATTTGAATGCATCCATGAGACGGATAGACTTATTTTGCAAGCTGATCGCACCTGTAGTGGTGTCTTTGCTGGATGGACTGCTCTCCACAAAGGTCGCAATCTGGATAGTCCTGGGCTTCAATGCTACCGTTGTTCTTATTGAATACTTCGCAATTGCACAGGTAATATGATCACTCGCTCCGTTTGCTGCTAGCTCTGATGCAACCAGGTGTACAACTCCGTTCCACAACTCGATCGGAGTCTGGAGAGGCAAACTACAGGCGACGAAGGAAGCCCCGAGGAGGAGCGTCCCATTCTTCTTACTGTCTCGCAGCACGTCCAGAGCACACTCTCTCCGTGGCGAGAGTACGTGCGGCAACCCGTCTTTCTTGCCTCCTTTGCCTTGAGTCTTCTCTATCTCACCGTGCTTTCATTTGGCCCTACCATGGTGACCTTCTTGCTCCATTCGGGATTCAGCTCATTAGAGGTCAGTGGGATGAGGATTGGTGCTGTTTTATCAGAGCTGTCAGGGACTTGGGTAGCGCCGTTTCTAATGGATCGAATTGGCCCTATCCGTTCGGGGCTCTGGTTCCTGAACTGGCAGTTTGGCACCTTGGCCGCGGCAGTAGCAGCCTTTGCCTTTGCCATTCAACCTCCGCGTCTGGTCGCGGTTTGTCTGATAGTAGGAGTGGCCTTGAGCCGGTTAGGTCTTTGGGGTTTTGACCTGTCTGTGCAGTTTCTTGTACAGGAGGTAAGCAAGACTGTCCTGACCTTTGTCCCTTGCCTGGCTAGTTGTGTAACACTATGTAGGGTGTCGAAGCAGGAAACCGTGCTCGATTCTCGGCGACGGAGATGGCCCTGCAGAGCGTCTTTGAGATGATTTCTTTTGCGACTACTATTGTCTTCTCTGATCCTGATCAGTTCAAATATCCAGTTTATATCAGTTATGGGGCTATCGCGGTGGCTGCGGTGTGTTTTGCAGCGTACGTTCGGCGGGAGAGGGGACATTTGTTGCATACGTCCAAATGCATGGGAGATGCGACTCTCTGATCCGTAGTCATGATAGCATTCGGGTTGCGAATCTGCGCATTGGTGACGCTCATGTAAATACTGTGCCTAGACCTATTTATATATAGATCTACGTAAGCTTGGTGCGGGGAACAATTCCACCCCGCAGATCCTCCCGTCAACACCGCGTTCCTTTCATGCACATTAACTGACTGTAAATGGAGGTATGTTTCAGAAATCTCCCCGAGAAATATTCTAACAGCGTCAGATACCCCCCAAAGCCAGAGGTACAGGCCGTTCGGGACCCCGCCGTCGCACAGGATGCCTCACCTGCCGTGCTCGCAAGGTCCGCTGCGACGAAGCAAAGCCAACGTGTGCCAATTGCACTCGACTCCGTCTACAATGCGTCTACAAGAGCGTAATTGTCTCAGGTATCAGGACCAAATCGTCACGAACCAGGTCGGCGTCTAGCACCGCGCAGAATAACGAAGAAGTATCGCCCCGGTCTATCCAGGATCTCGGTGTTGTTATCCGACCGAACGAGAATGTACAGCATCAGCTTCACGAACATCCGGAACGACATTCGGTCCTACCTCCTAATAGCCCTAAAGGGACGGTGTCGGAGTACCCAGGCCCGTTTGATATGCTCGGGTTTATTGGGGAGATCACGTCTGATTTCCAGCAGAAGCATCTCGACCTTTCAAATTGGGGCACAAGTACACCTTCGCAGACAGCTGTCGCCGAGGTTGATGGCGGTCTTTTTCATGATGAACGAAATATGGCTTGGGGTCCTGAGGTGGGATCCGGAATAACGGAGAGCGATTCGCCTCGCGGATCGAGTGGAGGGGAATTACGGGAAGAACAACTGCTCGAGTATTTCCGGGAGAGCGAGCCCCCTCCTACGATCTTTGGCCCAGTTGATCTGGAATGGGAATACGTGAAGGAGGTTATGATTGTGCAGTCTAAGGACTGCCGTGCGTTGCTACTGGCTATATACTGCTACTCAGATACGCACCAGGCCTGGGTTAACGGGATGCAATGGAAGTTAGGGCCAACATACCACGCGCAAGCGAGTTCTGAGATCCAGTCCTGTGTACATGGGGAGGTGAGCGAGTCAATGCTGAAGCGGGTATTTATGAGCGTCTTTTTGCTCATGCTGGCTGAGGTGTGTCCTTTCCTCCTACCTCTGTATACATGCAATTAGTGTATTTACCTGAGCAGCTCATCTCCCTAGACGGCTGGCGCTCATCAACAACACCCTATCTCTACAGCACATACCTCCTCCTCCAGCGTTTCCACTCCCGCACACGGTCTTGGACCGGTCCTGCTCACCTCATCATCTCCTGGATTTCTCTCTTAGACATAAAAGCCCTCATCGCAGGCCGCGACGGCGACCCGCTCACCGAACTAATCGACCTCCCACGCTCACCCTTACCTTCACCCTCATCACCAAATCCCACCAGCAACCCTTCAGAGCCCCCCTTATCATCATCATCATCACCACCAGAAGAAGAGCAAGATCCACCGGCAAACCCAACCTACCTAATAACCACAACCCTCACAACCCCTGCCCTAACCTTCTACCTGCACACCCAGCAACTCACCCGCCGCATCATAACAATCGACCTCCACCACCGTCCCCGCGGTACCCTCAGCGACGAATACGAGGTTCTCCAAATCGCACACACCGTCCTCGCCTCCCTCGAATCTCTCTGGACCACCCGTCCGAAAATCCTAGACCTCCACTCTGCCCCCGAGGACAGCCTACTTGCGACCCTCGCCGCTCCACTAGCGACATCCATCGTCCGCACATTCAGGATCTACGTCGCCAATTTCCTCGCCCTGTTCGTGTATCTCCACCGCGTGGCGTTTGCGATCTACCCTCGCACAGACCGGGTCTATGCGGCTGTCGACCAGATTATTCATCTGGCGAGGGAGGAGGCGAGGAGGGGGGTTGGTGTAGGTAGTGGTGTGCCGGTTGCGTTTGTGTGGCCGTTATTTATTGCGGCGTTGGAGGGGTCGAGGGAGCAGAGGGAGTGGATTGTGGGGGAGATGAAGCGGATGGCGGACCGGGGTGGAAGTCGGCATCCGAATGCGGGGAAGGTGGTGGTCTTGCTGGAGGAGATGACGAGGAGGCAGGACGTGGGAAGGACGTGGGCGGATTCGAGGTGTGTGAGGCGGGAGTTGTTTGTGGATTCTTTTGTGATGATTTAGCCATGTATATACCACTAGGTACTGTAAGCATATATGTAATCTACCAGTAAGCACCAAGGGGAGTTCGTTCAGGACTTTTGAATCTGTCATCAGAGAATATATATATTATATATATATGTTGGTAAGAATGTTAGAATTGTTTGACAACCTTCTGAAACCGCGGCGGCTTGCGCATGAACTTCTCCGGCTCATCTCTGGCTCCGGGTTTCCAGTAATCATACTCCATCCACAAATTTTCCGTCATCTGCGCCTCCATCGCCTCTACAAACGCACCCAGATCCGGATTCAAAGGAATAACCCCGGTCTCAATGACATACTGGTCCCAGAGCTTGAGAAGTTTCTTCAGCAGTTCTGGATGCCGTTCAGCAAGGTCATGCACCTCGCCCGGATCTTCTATAATGTTGTAGAGCTGCCAGCGCTCCGGACCTTTCGGCTTCGGGATATACACAATCTTCCAGTCGCCGAAGCGCAGGGCCGCGCGGCCGCAGGTTTCCCAGCCCTGAATGAAGTCCTTTTCGTGGATGCGGGGGGCTTCGCCCGTGGCCCAGCCGTGGAAGGATTTGCCGCGCATGGGGACGATTTCGCGCCCGCAGTAGGTGGGTGCTGGATGGGTAATTCCTGCCATGGAGAGAATGGTGGGGGCGAGGTCCATGACTGTTGCGAATTGGTCGGTAATAGCGCCGTTACTGGCGTTGGGGGCTGGGTTAGTGGAAGCCGGGAAGCGGGCGAGGAAGGGCACGCGTACGCCGCCCTCTGTCGTGTAGGCCTTGTAGAGGCGTGAAGGGGCGGTGGCGGCTTGCGCCCAGCGCGGGCCATACCAGATGAAGGAGTTGCCGTTGCCGAGGTTCTCATAGCTGTTGTCGTAGTACTTGAGCAGGTGGGGGAGGACACCACTCTGGACGAGCGGGTAGGCTTCGTAGGCGGCGCCCTCGGCGCCGTTGTCGGACATGAAGCAGACAAAGGTGTTGTCGAGTTCGTCGATGGAGGCGAGGTAGTCGACGATTTTGCCGACGTTGGCATCGATGCATTCGACCATGCCAGCGAAGACTTCCATTGCGCGGCAGGACATTTTCTTTTCTTCCGGGGTGAGCGTTTCCCATGGCTTGCCTTCCCCTTCATCGACGACAACGGGGTGGGGTTCGACGTCGGGGCGGATCATGCCGAGGGCTTTGAGACGGTCAAGGCGTTTCTGGCGGAGGGCATCTGGGCCATCGTCGTAGACGCCACGATAGTGGTCGATGTACTCGCGGGGTGCTTGCAGGGGCCAATGCGGGGCTGTGAAGGGCAGGTATGCGAAGAATGGTTTGTCCTCATCGGGTTTCTTGTTCTTGTGCCAATCACTCAGATACTCGCGCAGCTTGTCGCCATAGCCATCGGACGAGTACCAGCCATCTGGGAGTTTGCGGACGTACTTGTCGTCCTCCATGTGGAGAGCAATGTAGCTTGCCTCGAGGAAAGTCGGGGTTTCGTCGGGGGGCTGGAGCTGTGGCTCGAAGGCGTAGTGATTGGAGCATGCGGGCAGATGCGCCAGGGAGCGGTCGAAACCCCGTTTGTAGGGCGAACGTTCTGGCGTGAGGCCTAGATGCCATTTTCCAGACATGAGGGTATGGTAGCCTGCATCTCGCAGAATCTCGGGAAGAGCGACAACCCGCTCGTTGAGATACCCTTCGTACCCGGGCATACCGCGTTGCGGAGCGGTGTCGGTGCTCGAGCCTTTAGGGCCGTTCTGGCCGGAAATGTTGGTCCATTCGATCAGATTGCCCAGACCGGCGATATGGTGGTCGGTGCCAGTCATAATCATGGCGCGGGTGGGACTGCCTCGTTAACTCTCATATCTTGCTTGCATGGGATCAGATACATACGAACAAGCGGCGGCGGCATGAAAGTCTGTAAACCGCACGCCCTGCTGGGCCAATTTGTCGATGTTCGGGGTCTGGATTTCGCTGCCATAGCAGCCAATGTCAGAGAAACCCAGATCATCGGCCACGATAACGAGGAAGTTTGGACGTTTGCCGGTAGCCATGTTCACGATGCCAGGAAGTACTGGACGTAGTCGACTTCGCTTGCTCCATGATGAGGCTGCTGCCTGTAGCTGAGTATATAGGTGGTGAGGGCCATCGTCTATCGGCTGTCGGCAGAGCTACCAACAGAAGGAGGCCTTCCTGAAGCTTCTCAATCGACGAGAAAAGGTGCGTTGATGGGGTCATCTGACGCGATCTCGGCTGTCGGCTGCTTTACCCTGAGAAGTTGCCATGTGACGTCAGCTCCCCCTGACCGGTTCCTGGCACGTGTTGTTGTTGTATACACATTTTGACATCGGATACTTTTATCTGCTCCTGCACACGATTTAGTATTATTTATGGATGGATAACCATGACCTCTTACACCCAGCTCCCTCAGGAGTTCTCTGATTCCGATACCAATGCCCCTGCCTCGCGTCAACCCCAATCCTCCCTCCGCATCTACTGGCTAACAGCCGTCGTCTGCTTCGGCGGCCTCCTATTTGGCTACGACTCCGGCGTCATCGGTTTCTCACCCCTCACCTAAAGAAACAAGCACGTGTTAATGAATCTCCAGGGGGAGTCCTCACATTCGACTCCTTCCGCCGCGACTTTCGCTATACCGCAGATACCCAAACCCGCATCAGCGCAATCGCTGTAGGCATCCAACAAGCCGGCGCCCTGGCAGGATGTCTGCTCATATGGCCGCTCACGAACCGCCACGGCCGTCGAAAGGCAGTGATGCTCTGCTCGGCCATCTTCTGCCTCGGCGTTGTTTTTGAGATTATGAACACACACTCCATCCTTGTCTTTTACGTCGGCCGAGTCATCTGCGGCCTGGGCGTCGGCGGCTCCGCAACAGTTACCCCTATCTACCTGGCCGAGATGAGCCCCAACCATCTCCGCGCCAGGCTGGGAAGCGGGTACCAATTCACCTTCACGATCGGCATCTTCATTTCATACTGGATCGACTACGCCCTGCAGTTCCGCCCCGCCACCCCAGCGCAATGGCAGATCCCGCTCGCGCTGCAGCTCGTTCCCGGCGCCCTCATGGGCCTCGGCATGCTGACACTGCACGAGAGCGTGCGCTGGCTCCTAGCGAATGCGAAACACCACGAAGCATGGACGAGCCTCGTCTGGATCCGCGGGGCAACCGCCTCGGATTCCAATTCTATGATCGCGGCCGAATTCGCCGAAATGAAACACGCCGTCGCCGAAGACAACCGCGCCGCGGCAGCCTTCCACCCGCGCGAGCTCCTTCACCGTCCAAGCCTGCACCGCATCTCCCTCGCCGTCGCCCTCTTCGTTTCCCAGCAAGCCACCGGCGCAACAGCAATGGCCTACTTCGGCCCGCAATTCTTCTCCCTCCTTGTCGGCGACAACGACAGCAACGAGTATGACAGTACCTCCTTACCATCACCCCTCCTCCTAACCGGCATCCTCGGCGCCCTCAAAGTCCTCAGCTGTCTCTTCTTCATCCTCTTCATCGCAGACCGCTTCGGCCGTAAACCCCTCCTCTCACTAGGCGCGGCTGGAATGTCCCTCTGCCTGATCGCCACATCCCTCTTACTCAAATTCTTCCATCCCCTTCCCAACACCTCGTCCACCTCAAACTCGTCATCCCCATCACTAATAGCAACCCTCCTCCCCATCCTCCCAATCTACACAACCATAGCCCTCTACAACGCCTCCTGGGGCCCGCTCCCCTGGCCGCTAGTGGCCGAGTACTTTCCGACGCGCCTGCGTTCGCCGGGCGTCGCAATCGCAGTCGCCAGTCAATGGTTCTCGAATTTCGTCTGGTCCTTCTCCACCCCCTATATCCTGCGGGGAATGGGATGGGCGACGTTTCTGCTTTTTGGGGGGTTCGACCTCCTTATACTGGGCTTTGTGGTGGGGTTTGTACCTGAGACGAGGGGGTTGAGTCTTGAGGGGGTGCAGAGGTTGTTTGAGGTTGAGGCTGAGGGTGGATGTGGGGAAGAAACGGGGGTTCTAGGTGAGGAGAGGGAGAGGGAGGGGCTTATGAGGGATGTTGGGTACGTCAGTCAAATGGAAGAGGGTGAGGATGAAGATGACAGTGGTGGGAGAGACAGGATACGATCTTGAGAGTATATTCTGAAAACTATGCTAGAAGAGACTTCGTTGGTTCACTTAACTTGATTTTGCAAGTCGGACTAATCATTGAACTTAGGGCTAGATAGAGTAGGTAGAGAGATAGAGTAGACGGGAGCAATCTGGGCTGCGCCCTCAGGGCGGAGAAATGTGAACAACATTATCTAGTACAACTCGCAAAACATAACCAGCCACCAACGTCCGTAGTAAAAAAAAAAAAAAAATTATGTAGTGGTGTGAAAGCAACCGAGATAGAAATACACAGGTGGAAAAAAGTACTAGATACAACTTGAACTCCCCTGAAAACTCCGAGACTAACCTGTACCGAACCGAACCGAACGCTAAAAATCCTTCAAATACTCCATCCTGTCGCCGCAAATCATAACTCCGAAACAACCGCTGCGTAATTCATCATCATCTAGGGCACCATGCCCATATTGTGCACCACCCGATACCGAACTCAAGGTTCAGACAACCTTTTTACATTGGAGGCGGCATGGCATCAATTTCTAAACCGAAGAAACGTTGCTCTTGACCCGAGACTGCCAATTGTTGGTTTCCATAGCCCTGATCGATCGAGGGTCGAGGGCGAAGGGTCTCGTCAGTGCTGGTGGTGAGCTTCTTTGCCATGTCCTGGATGTAGCGCTGGATGCCTTCGTGACCGCAGTTGGAGTGTGCCAAGAGAGCGCTCTTGCACTCGACTAACTCGTTCTTCAACGAATCAATATCACTAAACAGCCTCTCACGCTTCTCTCTCTGTTCCCTGTAGGTGGCCTCCAACTGAGAGTTTTGCTCCTTTTTCTTCTGACGGCATTTGCTAGCGGCTAGTCGGTTCCTCGCCCGCGTCTTTTCCTGTTTATCACCGCCAGGGGATGATGGTTCGGCCGAAGTTGAGCCTCGACCAGTCGAAGCGAGGCTGACACTTGCACTCTGGCTAGATCCACCTGTACCTCGACGGCGCTTTGGGAGTGTTTCAGATCCCTCGATGCTGGATTGGGGGACGGCGGGTTGAACTGTTGTGGAGACAGGCGAGTCGTCCGAAGGAGGTGTGACTTGGCCGTACTTCACCCGATAACTCATCGAGCCTAGGTCGATCGAGTTTCTTTTCAGGCCTGTGTTGGGGCTGTGGTTGAGCTGTGGCTGGGCCAGGTCTCGGGGGGATAAACTACTGCTGGAGGACTGCATATTGTCCTGACGGCTTGTAATGATGCATGCGGGATCAACGGTAGGGAAGGAGGCAGTATAACCCCACATATTGGTATCCTGATTAGGAACAAAGTTGAAGGGGTCTGCCTGTTGCACGCCGGCGATGTTTGAGACGTTGGGAGGGTAATAGGCCGGGACGGCGCTTTGCATGCCGGAGGCCGACATGGTGTTCGGCATAGGATGAGTGAAGTAGCCCCCGTCCCGGAGAAAGGTGTTAGGACGAGGTGGCATAGCACCTACAACCTAATGGAAGTATAGAGGATAGATAACTGGGAAAAGGAAGAGGACGGACTGGGATTGGCCGGCTGAGGAGGTATGTAAGCAGGTCGAGGCCTCAGACCTGCCGACGTCGGATAGAGCGACCGAGGCTTTTCAGATTCTGGAAGAGGCCAAAGTTTGTTTCTTGATGGTTGACAATGGCTGGCGATGGATTGAGGACTGAGGACTGAGAAGGATGGAATGCGAAGAAGGAAGGAGGAAATGATGGAAAGACCGGAAGGAGGAGGTGGAATGGATGGATTGGAAGACAGGATCCAGGATGCGGGATACAGATCGATTGATGGGACAACAATGAACGGGTGGAAGCTGATGAGCAGGCTACCCAGGTAGATAGAGTATAATGTTCTTACCCACGACTACTGGGGAACAGAGCTGACATCATAGAGGCAAACAGCCAGGGATCCCCCCCTACCATGGATCTTGACCACGCCATCCATCCATAGGGATACCATCTCCCGAAGGGACTGGGACTGGGACTGGGACAATGGGCCTCCTTGAGGGCATGGATACGAAACGTCATATGTCCAATCTAATTGGCGGGTTCATTTCCCTGGCAGCTCCCCCAGACAACAACGTCTAAGCAGGCCGTCAGGAGTCAGTCAGGTAGGTAAGGTACCTTTAGAGTCGCTGGAGGTCAGCTCATACGTTACTCCTACTCGTTACTGGAGTGGAGGTGCATGGGTCCCGACCGTCCGTCCGAACCTCTTGCTTCCTTGAAAGCCGCGGATCAAATCCCCGGCGATTCAACATTAGTGGATCAGCGGAGCTTACATCGTCGCCATCGATGATTTTCGACCCCCAAGCCGGTTTTCTGCCAATGAAGACACGCCTCGATCGGTCGCTGTCCATCTGAGACTTGGCTGGCCGGCCGCGTGTACTTGACCTGAATCCCGGAGGTTTTGTCCTGTCATATCCAATCCCAACATCAACACTGGCAGTCCCTCGCATTTTCTGGAGGAGTAGTGCTGTATAGTCTATAGTCTACAGTCTTAAGGCAGAGGCAGCAGGCGCGGATCATTCCTCTTTCTCCGGCTGCAGCTTCCGGCCACTCTCGGATCTGGTCTAGGTAGATAACGTCTAGAGTCTAGACTCACTGCTCAATTGGCCTTGCCACTACATAGATTATTAGGTCGACCTCCAGTGCCTGGGCTCGCCTGCATCCGCAGACCTTGGAAGCGGGACCTTGCTCCTGAAACCCCTTCCAAGGGTCTTCCAAGGTTCTTCGGCAGATGACTCGTGCCCACCCTCCAGCTACTTACACCCTGGGCTGGCTATATGAGGAGAGAGCTCATTCAGCCATACTCTGAATCTCGACTTGATTCATTAGGAATGTCCCGCTACTTACATTTACAGGTCACAGTAAACCATAAACCGCGATGTATCAAGTTCCTGCGCCCGGGGATGTACTCTCCCCGCTCGCTGTCCGCGGTGCTGCACGCAGTCGCCCTTCCAGACCACGGCGCTCCCAAATCCGCAACTGCCGACTCACGCTGCGCCAATTTGTAACCAACAAAGCCGCCACCCGTTGGCTCTCGATTTCCTGCTGGATGGCCCGGAACGTGTCTGGGCCATCTTCTCGTTCGGTTTCCGCCAGGAGCGGTCCCAATGTTGTTGCCAGCCGGTCCGCTGTCAGCTTGTCTGCCGAGCTCGTGACGGAACGGCGATGGGAGCCTCGGCGTGTACGCCGCTCTATTTCAAACATCCGCTCCGTTTCATGGAGTAGCAGAGAGCAAAGTCCAAAGACCCCGCAAATGAGATTGAGCTGCATCGTACTTGTGAGCGCTAGTATGGCGAGGCTCATGGCTCTAACTTTCGCATAGTCTTCCGGCGAAAGCCCGGCAAGACAGCTGCCCGTTCGCTGCACAGGCCCTTGTGACACGCGCCCGTAGCAAAGATTCACTAGAATCTGATACAGCTGTACAGAGCCCAGTATGCCTCCAGGAAGTCCTGATAAAAGTTCCTTAAATGTGAAGGCGATACCGAGGACCTGCGCCGGGTTTCGGGCTTCCAAGCCTGGTCCGGACATTTCGTCTAGAAAACTCGGCATGCGGCTGCTCCTCATGGTCATATGGATCGTGCTCTTTTCCTTCTCGGCTGACAACACCTGTCCAGCAAAATGATCGTACGTCTGCGTAGCCGTATCGAGATCACCTGGGTCGACAAAGAGATTTTGCACCCCTGGAGCTGCGACATGTGGTTAAACGAGTTGAGAATGGGCATGTAGGCGCGGAAGCTTTGTACTTACCAAAACATCGAAGATAATTCATAGTGGCTACAAAACACACTGGCAGACTCAGAGTTGTCGGTGCAAAGTCTCCCGGGAGGGTCAGAAAGCTATATCCCCCAAGTCGTGCCAGGGTTTCTAGTGGCTTGCCTCGTAACGATGTCATTAGACAAGATGGAGAGCCTAGCTCGGTGAAAGTCTTCATCCGACGTAAGCTTCTTCCGGTTATAGCTGGTTCAGCCTTCATTTGTATTGTTGACCGCATCGTTCGAATCCGACCAAGGAGCCTGTCGCGTCGCCGTTCTAGCTTGTCCTCCGCTGCAAAGAAGGTTTCATCCACTGATCCTGTCAGTGAATCTGGTTGTAATTACATAGGGCGGTAAACCAGGACCAACCTCTATTGACAACTATTTGACCGGCATCGTCGCGGCTGATAGCCAGAGGCTCCATATATAGCTCGCTGGCCAACTGATTAAACGAATTAGTAGCTAAGCGCCGATCGGCAGGCGTTGGCCAGCCGTTGAAGCCTGCAAATGTTGGGCCACACCAGCTGGAATGCGAGGACCCGCGTGAGGTCCCGCTTAATTCAAGGGCGTGGCCAGGGTACGAAGAGAATGGGATGTCTGAGCCACTGAAGACTGAACTCGACTGTCCCATGGACTCGGTTGTCTTCGACCCCTCCGTGAAGGGGTTACTGACGCTTGTTTCTGAACGTGTAGCCTCCCAGACATCGTCGAATGGGTTCTGTTGGCTGACCTCTCGATCCACAACGGTAATCGGCATTGACATGCGCTTGGACGGATGGCGACAAACAGTGGTACTTGTGCCTTTCGAGTCCACTGATTTCTCCGTCGTGTCACTGGCCTTGCGAATGTCAACCTCGGTGAGGTGAATTGTGGACAAGTTGGGCTGCGTGGTAGGTGTCTCATGGTTGCCTTCCACCCCCTGGTCACGAGCTTCCTCTGGCGTGGGTGGCCGACCACCAAACCTATCCTCGTATTTATGTTCTGCGTCCCCGTCTTTCGGCAGGACAGAAAGTCTCTGTCGTCGGCGTCTCCGAGACCGGAAGAGGGTTTTGAAGCCCGCGAAGCGTCCTGAAGGAATGGGGGCCACGACCATTGACTCTAAACCACCATCGTCCGGAACACTCGATTCCATAGGGGGCCCTGAAACTTGCGGCGGTTCTCGTGGTTCGCAATCCTCAACAGCCTTATTATTATTATCATCAGAGCCGCCGCCCAATTCGTTTGGGGCCATTTCTTCCAGGACACCCGTTTTCCGTTCTGGAGACTGGTTCGTGATGGATTGTGGCCGGTTTACCAGCATCCAAGAACGGCCGATGTCGGATGTGTTACTTGCTTTCCCCGACGAGCTGGAAAAGATTTCGCTGAGACGGCCCATTCTGTCAGTTGCTCGGAATATACCCCTCGACGAAGTGGCGTTGATTGATTGCCTGGGAGCCGACATGGTCTCGTTTGATCGAGGCTGCTATCAACAAACAGCAGAAATCCAGCGGCAGCTTCCGTTCGCTACAGAAGGCTGCGAGTCGCTCCTTCCGCGTCTTTCTCAGCTTCAACATAAAAGTACGATCGACACCAGTGAGTGACACTTGAAACAAGAGGAGATTTTCTCAAACTGGGGAATTCAAGGATTGAACCCTGGAGCTGTTATCGTTCAGTCGTACAGATCATACAACACCCCTACCCCATACAGAATAAGAAAATACATAAAGAAATCCATATCAGGATATAAGCCCGACGTCGTGAATCATTATGAAACAGTCGTACAAATGACGAAAATCTATTGTCGTAAAGCCAGATGCCGATGCTAGGTGCCTGGCTGGTTCAGGCTCAGCAAGAGATGAGCCGGAGGATCATAGACATACACTACCTCTTTTAATCCAATCCGAGTCCCAGATGAATAGAGACGGGAATTTGGCGGCAGGCACGGTTGGGCCAGCCATTCATCCGTCGACAGGCCATTCCGGAGTCATCTTGGGGCTGATCCGGTATAATGAAACAAAAAGAAAGAGAGAACGCCGTTCCATGCAATTGTGGTTTTGCGAGACCCGGGGTCTGCTCTTGGGTCATGAAATTTCTTCACCTTCACCTTCTAATAGGATATATTGTAGGATGTCGCTCAGTGTAAGCACGCCTTTTAACCGGAAATTATCATCCACTACAACCAAGCGGTGTACGCGAGACTTGCGAATTGTATCGAAGATGGTGTCCAGACCATCATTGAGCGAACAGGTATAAATGCCAGGGAAGTCCTGGTCAATGGTTAGCTAAATAGTCCGGCGGATATGGATGACACCGAGTTCATACCTGAGACCGCTTTTTCAATGCTTCACCAACGGTAAGACTCAAGTCGTCATATACGCCGCCTTTGATCAAGGTAATAACATCTACTGCCTCGAAGACATTGTACACAACTCCTAGAAAGCTGTTAGCATCGAGTGGCACTATTTAGGGAGCACTAAGCCGGTACCTTCTGAGTTCACAATTGGTACACTGGATATGCTGCGTTCGACGAGAATATGAATGACGTCAATAACCGGTGTGTCCATCGACGCAGTTGCGATATTGTGGTAGGACCCCAGCCGAATCTCTCCCAGCGGCTTCCGTAATTTCTGTGTATCATTGACATTGACGGCGACGAATTTCAAGATGCGGTACTGGGTAATAACGCTCAGCACCAGATGCCGATCAGTTTGGCTATCATTCGTGACAAGCGGGATTCTACGCGCTCGGGACTCTAGCATGCGCCTGCACGCCTCGTATAACGGCCGCTCCGGATCAATCGATATCGTCTCGGGGGGTGCAACGCCTAACGCTTTCTCCACCTCTAGTCGCCAGTTAGTTCGGGCCACATCGAGAAGGGCTCCAGTCATGACGGACCTCGAAGGCTATCCAGCCGAAATTGGTCTATTTGATCTAAAGCCGCCGGATTCTGAAAGTAGTATTGTATGACATTTATGTAATCAGAGGTGGTCAGGAGGCCAGCGAAGGTGGAGGATTTCGAGTCCCATAACGGTGCGGAGACGATCCCTGGACGCGCGCGCAATTAGACCTGCACTTTAAGCTCATAGTGGACGAAGCTTTCGAAGGCAAGCAGGCCAATTACCATTCTGGATAAGGATATTTAAGCTCTCCTTGACCGACAGAGCCGTGTCGAAAACTATGAGTCGGAAACTAAGAGGGAGGACATCATAGCTGGTGCGGACCTTGAGGAAGTTGCGGATGGCACGCTATAACATAAAACGGAATAACCTCGTTAGCCAAGCTTCGAAAGATATCGGTCAAATACTGCACAGGATCTGGTCAAGGCGAGGACGCCGGTTCTCTTCTCCGAAGAGAAGCCAAATGCGAGAGGAATCTGAAGCATGTAATATGGGAAAGGAAAAGGAACGAAGCGGAGGGGAAGCGAATGAAGACATCATGTGGTGAGACAGCAAGGATCATCAAGAAAACTCACAAGGCCCTGGCGCTCTTCCCGATCGATCGCCCGCTCAGGCTGGGATGGGGGCATTGGATGCGAGAGGCGTCGTGTTCGGAGGTATGAGGAGGGCTGGACGAAACCACCCTCGTGACCACAGATGGGATTGAGAGGGAGGGGGGTTTCGGAGGAAGAGCCGGACGGGATTGTGCTGACGGTGCGAAACGTGGAGGAGGAAATAGTAGTGGTCGTAGCGGTAGCTGCGGTAGTGGTAGTAGTAGTGGTGGTGGTGTCGTCGGTCGGAGGCGGCAGCCCGGCAACGTTGATTCTGCCCGTGGGGGGATAAGGATGGGATTGGGAGGCTTCATCCGGTACAAACGCCATCGCGAGACAGCATCTGTGGGTGAGAAAGCCGCATGTGCTTTCAACCTGACGAGGGGAAACTACGTACACGTCTAACTGGCTGGGGGAGTTTTACTGCGGGGATGAGATGAACAAAGAAACAAGCGACTTAGAAAATGTGTATAGAGAGTACAACTAATTTGCTCGCACAGACAACTAGGATAAAAGCGCTTCAAGGTCTAGCTAAGAAAGAGGAAAAAGAGGAAAAGGATGTCAGCGCATCCCGGATCAGTGATAAATAGCTCTGTTAATAATATAGTTAGCACCAGTCGGTATACGTACCTAGTGTCGAGCCTATACAACTTAACATTCCCTCGCCAATGACGCTGTCCGAGACCAGGCGTAACCTAACAACGCATACAGTACCTACCTTGGGCAGGCAAGGAGGGGGAAGAGAGGGGTAGGTACAGGGCCACAACTAGGTAAGTACCAGAGTATTAATAGCGCCGAACAGAACCTGGACACTGACTTTTGCTTCCTGTTCCTGTCAAGCTGCCGAGCACTTGCCTCTTCTCAAACCTCATCCTTATCCTATCAATCATTCAGTCCCTGTTGAAGATGGTCCTCTATCTCCTCCTCAACCAAGGCTGCCAGTTTGTTTGCGGCCTCAGGCCAGCACACTCTAACCCCGCCATCCCTGCACGTGATCCCGCCCTTCGCAGACGCTCCGACCCTGTTCCCTTTGTGAATTCCTACCAGACGAAACGGACAATCACTGTCAAGATACCGAATCTGTATACGTGACGTTCGAATATATCATCACTTCGAATCCCAATAAAAGACGTACGGGTTTTGGATCTCAATCGCTCACGATGACTTCCCAGTCACTTGATATGTGAACGTTGGACTGGAGAAAGGGCCATACTACAGTCTACATTCTCTGCAAAGAACTTTGTACTACGCATCCATATCCAAGCAAACCAAAGGGTCCCAAGGGATGTGGTCCCATATACGGTTATCTTACGGCTCGGATCATTGTTTGTATAGCCAGAGCACAGATTGTTATCCGGAAACGTGGCTTATGAAGATATGTGCTACCGTTGCTACCATTCCTTCACCGTTCATTATGATGCCCGCACTCTTTCAACCTCGCTGGGTAGAGGGTAAAATGGTAACCTTGAAGGTAGGTTGGGTGTGTCAAGGGAAGATCCATCATTCTATCCCAAGGAATAAGTCGTGCAAGCACATCGCCCGGTTTTTTCACCTATCGAGTTAGATGGTTGTGAAAGCAAAAGGTTCGTCTTAGGAAGCCCCAGCTGACAGTAAACTGAACGAGGCAGCCGCTACAGGCTACAACATGACATAGCAAGAGTGGAGTTGCCTGGAAGCCCAGGAGTTTTCGTTGGCTGAAATGATCAAGTAGCTTGTGGAGTGTCTAGTCTAGCTTATTAAATGCTGGGTATATCTTTAGTTCTGCGGAGTTTCAGCGTTTCCGTTGGCGCTGCTGGCTTCGCTACTGGGGTTGATGCCAGTTTTGAGGTAAGTTTCGGACTCCCCGACACGCTTTCCGGCTTGGATCCAGCGTTCGTGGTACTCTTTCCTCTTCAACTCAGCAAGCTTGTTGAGGGCGGGCCAGTAGGCCGAGTGGTCGTATTTGAACTCGACCTCGCCCCCGACTGATTTCATGAGCTGGCCGGGTGGGATATGTTTGTTCAGGTCTTCGTTGAACTTGAGCTTCTCACGCGTGACCGGGTCAAGGAACGGCGTCACGATCTTGAAGAAGCCCATGATAATGAAGGGCACTGCAGAGATTAACTGGGTGCTCCTCGAAATCGCGGACGCAAACTATGGAGGGAAAGCAAAACTCACTATTAATGACATAGGCCCTTCCTAGCCGTTCAGGATAATGATTCTGCAGAAAGTGCACCGTATCCCTCGCCTGCCCAATAGTAGCATTCTGCCCCGACTTCGTCTCGCTGTAGTCTATAATCAAAGCCAGCGTCTCCTGGCCAGCAGGCATAAGATCAATGCACCGCTCCAACATGAACACCAAATGCTGGACCTGGCGATCGCTCTTCTCGGTATTCTGGTTCGACGGGAGAAGATACAGGCACGGCCGCCCGTTGTTATCATAGCCCAGTAGAACCTGCTTTCCCGTCTCATTCTCAATGGAGATATAATCAGGGGTCAGTTTCTCGAATCCATACTCCCGGCGCCAGGTGAGAGTGCGCTGGAGTCGTGCCACGGCTTCGGGGGCGTTCCATTTTGTAGCTCGAAGGTAGCGCAGGAGACACTCGCGAGTCAGGAACATGCGCTCGTCATCCGTGATGGGGGCTGTGGGTGCGTTCTTTGCGGATGTGGATGGGACCGTAGTCCACTCGGAGACGGCTTTCAGGACGGTGTCATACTTGGCTTGTTGGTCTGCTGTCAATTGCGCCGTTGGCGAGGGTTTTGCTGACTCGATGGGTCGGGGGAAGGGTTTCTGGACGAGGCCAGCTGCAGCGGACAATGGGAGACCCAAGGAATCGATGGTCTCCTTGGGCGCCGGGGTGTCAGAAGCTGACGGTTCGTGAGCTGTAGGCTGCGCTGGAGCTGTCGTCTCGGCCTCAGTTGAGACCTGGGTGTTTTCAGCTGGGGCAGCGTCAGCAATTGGTGCCGCGGGAGCGTCCGAAGGAGAGGTGGACATGGTGATGTGTACGGGCTGTTCAAATTGAGTTCAAGGTGTCAACAAACAGCAATCGGCGTGAATTGGCGTACGGGGTAAAGCCCAAGTTATATCGAGTGCAGCTTTCCACTCATGCAACAACTTCCTTTGTGTGACCGAATCAGCCGTTCAATTATGATTGGGCAGTTCATCCAGAGACGAAGATCATCTATCAATAGTTCCAACTACCGGAGTCAGGCTAGCAGTAGTCCCGTCGAGATCTGCTTCATAGCATAACTCGCATTACATATGCTTACTAATGATGCACAGAACTTGCTCTACAGCTTAAGGTTCCAAAGTTATAATAGCAGATCAGCTAAAGGTAGCCGGATCAGCTTTCCAATTGTATAATATCATCGGCGACTCGATCGAAGTCCCCCAGATTTTCAAGCTAATCTCCCAAACAACGATCAAGATGGTATTATCACACCGCGTCCTACTGGAACTATACATTACTAACGTTCTGCAGAGCAAAGACTCCTCCCCAACCTACATCCACATGCACCACCCCCGTCTAGCAGACTACTTCGAAGACTTTACACGCCCCCACACAAGCCAGACCGCAACTCTTGCCTCATCATCTTCCTCCTCGCACATCTACCACAGCCATACAGTAACGTATGGCTCCTCGTCGCCGGCGCTAGTCCCCTCATTCCTCCCAATCGAAGACATCTACGTTCCACCACAGTACCAACCGCCGAACCCGGAGGACGAGGACGACGTTGTGCCTGACCAGCACGCAGCTTTCGGAATCACAAGGGCTATGGAGAGAAGACGCGAGACGGTTTGGAGAGATCTTGGGCTTGAGAGACTGGTTGCGGGGTCGAAGGGGCAGCCGAAGATGATGCTTAAGAGCTCGGGAGCGTTGATGGGCGGCAAAAGGGTTACGTGTTTTCGCTGACTGATGTCAGATTTTTTTTACTGGAGGAAGAGAAGGGGGTGTGCGTGCTTTATTGATACCCATTTATGTCCAAAACCTCCAATGGTCATTACGATATCGTTACACCTAAACGCCGCATTATACATATACAAGGCCGGCCTGAGCCTAGATCCGGTTTATATCCACCCGAGCGCGTTCATATAGCCTGTGGCTTATGTGCTTCTGTTCCCGCTCGTCTTCGCCCACTACGCGGGGATGAATAGCCATCTGCGCGTAGGTACCTGCCGCTCGCCTTTTAGACAGAGTGCCGGGGTTGATGGTGAGGATACTGTCGACTACCTGTAGTACCTGTTAAAATCGCTACTTTCCGTAAGCTTCTTGTTGAGCAATGCTTACCTTGACAAACGGCGGCAGCATACTAGGGACTATAAGGATATCCGGCCGTACATTCCACCATTCACCGAGCTTGGAGTAGGCCACATCAACAGCCGCACCTGTTGCTAGCCCACCCTCGAATCCAGGCTTCGGCAGCGTATCACGGGACGATGGTGGGAATATAGGAAGGAAGTGTCGTTGTTCAATGAGGTACTTTGTCAACCGGGTGAGGAGGTTGGCCTCCTTAGGTTTGCCATGTAAGGCTTCTTCTTTTCGAAGTTCATACAGCACATCATGCGAGCACATTCCGATGACAGTCTCGTTCAACGAAAAGGTCACCGGATTAGACAACATACGAGCCTGCTTTGGCAAACCGAGTTCCTTTTTGGGAAGTTGCTCCTGTGGCCATGAGACATGTTTGCTCACGGCATCCCGAACAGAGGGTACAAGAAGGATTGTGATGCTTGGAACTTCCGCGGAAAGTCTCTGTAGAGGGGCTGATATGCAATGGCGGAAAACAGTCGTAAGAGTCGCTGTGTCCGGGTCAAAGTCATCGCTTTCTGGAAGGTCGAAATCACCCGATGCCAGCAATGGGTGCTCGGTATCGAGGAACGGTCCCATGAGTATAAGGCCATCCGCGTAACTTTCCGCAGCTTTTTGGCATATCTCTCTCAACGGCTCAAACTCTAAGTTATCGTCCGCCGTATACGGCCCGGAGGCGATCATAACGTTCAATGGTGACGGCCCTGCCGCTTCCAACCGGTCATTGGTGCTTTCAATGGTGGGAATGGTTGATACAGCAGGAGGTAGAAGTGGTGGTGGGAGGACCTCCTTCACGGAGAAGTACTTCCCCGAGGCGTTGATCCCCAGCAAGGCGACGATCTGTCCAGGGAAGAAGTTCACGGACGGAATCGAGTCCACGTTCAAGGGGACTCTTTTGCCCGCGCCAGTGCGCCTTGATGTCTCGAGCACGAGCGACGCCGGGTTCAGTTTTCCTTCCGAGCTGTCGGATGCAATGCGTCCGACTGCAACAATCTCGCTCGTACTCTGTGTAGCAGCGCTTCCGAACGTGATATCCTCCTTCTCATACTTCTTCTCAAATATGGCCGTAAACTCATCAATCCGGTCATCTAGGATCTCAGACGCTTCTGACAGTCGCATAGCCATAGGCTTGTATCCAAACTTTTTCAGATCTGTATTCGCAGCTGGGCGTATCCGGGGCTCTGGGAAGGGCGCCATGGGAGTCTCGGGCAGAGACAGGTGCTCGTTGATAGTTTCAATTGTTTGACCAGGATTCTGGCGCTCGGAGAATGGGACAGACCTGTACCGAAAGAGTCAACCCACTGTAGCAAACCAACCCATTGCAAAAAAGAATGACATGGCGCAACACATACTGTACCCCATCGGCACCACCATTCGCCGAAACTCTCATTGCCTTCGTACCAAGTTCCGCTTTCCCAGCCTTCACAATCGGTGAAGTGAAGTCGGCCTTTCTCTTTGCCGAACCACCGCCATTATTCGAACTCCGGCCAGGCGTCAAGCCATCCAACCTATTCGACAAAAGCACATCAGCATAACCACAGCCGTGATCCTCTCATAACAATCTTCAGAAAACAAAACCACAACATACATCCCAAAGACATCCGAAGTAGAAGCAGCCCCCACAGCCCTGGGCGTAGCTGCCGCACCCCTCTTTTCAACCTGCTGTCTTCCTCTCGCCTGCCTTTCAAGGTTATCCTGAACATCTCGCTTGAAGAGCCGCACTGTGTCGAGATCCAACTTCGTCTCCTCCGAGCCCATACGCAGGCAGTATGATTCCCATCGGTAAAAAAGCTCTTGCGCCGTTATTCCGTGCACTCGCATTATAGATTGGAGTTCCGCGAGGATGTCGGCGGGGATCCCATCGGGTGAGGAGGGAGCGAAGAGCTCCGTTAGTTCCCCAGCAGTCTCGTCGGTGTTTGCGCCGCCTAGTGAGCCCATTGCAATATAACTCAGAGGTATGATCACTGGGTACAGAATCGTATATTTGTGAATTCCAAAGCCGGGGTTCGCAGACCTTCAAAAGACGCGACGCGTCCCGCGTCCTTAGCCTTACCGCCTACTGTATTTAGCTATATTTGCGTATCCACGTGATTCTATAGTAGTTGGCAGATGGTGAGCAGTTTCTCTTGTTTCCACATATTTTTCCTGGATTTATCAGACGCTTTCTTCATGAGAGTAAGTTAGAATGAAACCGGGATTAACACCGGTACCTAATTCTGGGGACATGGCTCAGAATCATACGCCCAGAGTACATTGCTATCCATGGATCCATGAATAAACTTAGGTATTCCCTCCGCAACATATATACACTAGGGCAAAGAGCCAGAGCAATTGTTGTGCTTGCATCTTTGATAACTTCAAGTGAGATATAACCGGCTTCTTCTAGATTATATGAAGTATTGCTGGCTAGGGCATTTAAGGAAAATAAACATCCTACCCTGGCATTGAAACGCCAGTCAGTTGCATGATAGACGCCCTTTTTTTTTTTTTCCAAACAAGAATGATAGCTCTACAGGCACAGGAGCTCATAGCTGTTGCTAAATAGTCTATTCGGAAATAATGAATGGGACTATACATCACTTTCCACCTCCTCCACAGAAGGTACCTTGTCCAAGCTCACCCCATAAAAGCCCGCAACAAGCCTCACACACTCCGTCATAATCTTCACATCCTCCATAGTGACCCCCAACCGTCTCGTCCCTCTAATATGCCAATGTGTCTCCTTTCGCAAATTCTGGCTCATAATCGCCGGGAGGACAACCATCTGCGTATCCAGATCATCCAACACCTGCCTATCCGACAAAAACAACCCGTATGTGATCTCTGTACTCAGCCAGGAGAAATCCTTATGCGCACTAAAGAGATCCAGTGTTGAGGCCCCATTCCTCGCATACAGCTTGTTAAACCACCCAGCGCCCCTCTCATGGTTCGCTTCATCACAGGCCCAACCCTCGCGTGTCGGCGCGCTGTAGTCTTTATCTTCTTCTTTTTCGACCTGCGCAATTGCCAGGATCGCTTCAATGGGCTTGCACACGCCCACTATAATGACGGATTTGAGGAGGGCTTCGCGGAGGCGTCGGACGAGGGTCTTCCGGCTGTCTGAGGTAGAGTAGGCGGGTTGCGAGGTTAGGTAGAGGTATAGCTGATCTGCTCGCTCGGGGTCCGGGCCTGCAACAAGGGTGGCTATGGCTAGGATAGGCCATTTATCGGCGGGGATGGAGGTTGCCTTGGCGATGCGGGACTCGAGTTCCTGGAAGAGGGATGCGTAGCGGGGGTTCATTGAGGGCTGGGCGGACATTGTGGAGATGAGGTTTCGAATAGTGATGGACTGGTCTGTTGGAGCTCCTTGTTGCTAAGGATGATGGGGAAAAGATTGTTGATTGAGGCTGGAGGGTCAGCGGTCTTTTAAGCGCGGAGGATGTTGTGTCGGTGAGGGGACGACAAGCTTGCAGATACAATCGAGGCAACCAGGCCATTCAAGGACTCAGTCGGGTTTGGTACCGCTGCGTCTGACTGTGTCACCGGAGGTAGACAATGTGTGGCACCAAGTGTACTCTGTGTAGCCTATCGTTTCGAAGAGAGTCCCTCGTTACGACCATGCTCGCGGAGAACCATGTTGGTCAGTTCCGAGCTCGGGAGTCTGAAGGTTATCGAGTCCCCACACTGGACAGCAAAGCGTCAGCTCGAAGACAAGAGGACATGAAACACTCAATTGAGGATCGAAGCTCGGAATGGTATCGCTTGTTATAAGCTGGAGCTTAAAATCAATTATCTTGGATTTCCGGTGGTTCTGTCCCCCCCCAGAAAACTATTACCCTAATATGCGGGGTAGGTATAGCTTCAGGCTGATCAACAACACGACCACTTAACCACGATGGCTACACGCCCTTCATATTTGGAAGCTCCCTATGAAAGATCTAGAACTGTCTGATCTACAAAGTGAACCCCCCTGTTTACAGCATACCTCAAAGGTCAAGCTACAAGGCACGCGACATCAACGTCATAGAACTCTATCTGCCCTGACGAGACAGCCCCAAAGACAAACATGGTTTCATAACCGAGCAACAAAGCAACCTCTAGGTAACATACCAGCTCCATTAATGATTAATTGTTGCCGTAAATCAGCAAAACCAACCTAGTTTCGCCCCACGTATGATCTCAGAGTCCCAGACGTGGAAGATGATGTGATGACATCACCTCCCATTAACCAACCCTATATATGCTGTCCTCACTGCAACCGTACAGTGCAGGTGACTATCCAACATACTACAACACATCCCATCCATTAATCCGATTAATCTCTGCTCCAGTACATTACACACACCTACAGTCTAATCAACATGCCTGCCACATCTTCCTCCTCCTCCACCCAATCCAACGTCGGCCGCGGTGCCTTCTACGAGGCCGGCGATCAGCGCAACGAGCCCAACTCCGTCATCCAGGAGCGTCAGAGATACGAGCAGGGCGAGAAGGGAAGCCACTCTACAATTGATTCTAGTACGTTTACCACACATATTATCTTTTCCCTTGCCTTATAAATCAAGGGGAACATTGGACTAACGGGTGTTGCAACCTGCAGAGGACCAACGATCCATCGGCAACAGACTCGCCGCTGAGACTAAGGGGGTTGGCAGCGAGCACCACAACAGAGATATCCAGCCCGAGGCTGAACTTAGCAAGAAGGATTCTACGAAGCCGGTATGCTGCATTTCTCAGGCAAAAACTCTTGGGTTGTGAGTTTAAGAGCGGTGGCTAACGATGGTGTTTGCAGGCTCAACTTCATGGGAATGAGCCCTCGAAGGGAGCCAAGATTGACCAGGAACTCCAAGAGGAGGATGAGCAGCGGCTGCGGGAGAAAGGTATCAAGAAATAAATTTAATGATAAGCTGGGGACAACATTGATAAGCCTCGCATCGAATTGAATTATCAGGTTTTTCCTGAGAAAGAATGTTTTCTTCTATATTAGTATGTTCAAAAACGTAATATACACATTGTAAGGGATTTATTATGCGATATAATACAGCTGGCTGCAGCGGTCGTCGCTCGTAAGATATGTGGGTATGTCGTAGAATCGTCAAAAGATATGAAGCAACGTCAATGGTTGCGAAGTTTGGCAGGGTCCCAGGCGTCTAATCAGAGAATTGAGGATCGTCGTCATGTGGTTCTGCAAACACATTTGCCCAGTATCTTTCAGTCCTCTCGCAGATATCCGCTTTGAATTTCCATGTGTGAAATCTGATTTCGGGGTCGCAGCTGATATACTTGAGCTCCTCCCAGTACGCCTTCTCAGCGTCATATCCGAATCGCCGAATAACGTCCTCTGGGACAATCCACGCTCGTCCGTCGGTCCCATCTGGTCGAACTGTCGGCGCAGTTTCGAACTCCGTTCCCCAGACGTTGCCGCCAGGGTTAAACTTGGGATAGTTGGCGTGGATGAAGAATATTTGTGGGGCCTGGGCAACGCTAGGGTCGAGAACCCGCAATAGGCCCTGACTAGTTAAGGCGTGGTCTTGAACTGGGTCCGACTGTGCCATGGCGGACCCAGACATCCCATCTGGCGCGGGATGGCCGATCGCTTGCACCCTCTCGCTCACAGCGTAAAAAGGCTCATTAACAGCGGAAGCGGCATTCAGAAAGGTTTCCTTGTCGCCCTCACCCGGGCCCCCTTGTGAGAGCAGTCGGAAGTAGTGAGATGGGCCATAGTAGTTATAGTAGGCAGCGAGCAGTAGCGTCCGCAAATGGGTCTTCTTAGACACAAGAAAAACGCCAGCTTCGGTGGTCTGTCGTCCATTCAAAGGTGTCTCCGGCTGTCCAGATATCTTGTAGAACAATGGTGATACGGATGATTGCCAGAAATCAGGCCAGGTAATCATGCCTGTTGATTTAAAAACGTCCGAATCCAATAACAGCTCCGGTTTGTGCAAAGGAAAGCAGTCGGCGTCCATCCAAATCAATTCCTCGAAGGATGAGAGAAGTGCAGCAAAGACCTTGAGCTGGAAATGATCTATGAAGTCCTTTCCCAAGACATCTGAGAGGATAAGACACCGCGCGTTCATCTCCGGAAGCACGTCCTCACAGAGATACTTCTCGTGCTCGCTAGCATCCTTCATATAGACCTCCACCGGTAGTGTTGACCCCGTACGTCGCAACATCCGGAGAGTTGCCACGAAAACTGGAAAGTACTGTCCTCCGGCAGTAGAGACTATTCCGCGTGTGCCAGGAGAATGAGCAGGATGAAGCAGTTTCGTATCCGCAATATTTTGCAAAAAGCGTGCATGGGCATCCTGCATCGCGAGCACGCTGCTTTCATCCATGAAGGTCAAGTCAGGTCTGAAGTCGTCTGCTGTAGCATTGAAGTGGGTAGCATCGGCATTCTTTTCAAACATCGGAGGAGGACAGTTCGGCGTGTGCGCTTCGACAATCGGTTTGAAGGCTTTCCAAAAGACATTCTGCCGTTCAGTGAGCGGAGCCTCGAAGGCCGTGACAGGGACCACCGAGGCAGGAGCCGGAGACCAATTAATCTTTAAGACTGCGGCAACAAGGAAAAGCGCCCCGATGGTCGAGAGGACAGTCCTCAGTCGACTGCGGCGGATGATGGGCATTGACTCGGATTGACTATGTTCGCAGTGAAAGCGGTTGCATGGTAGCTGCAGCAGCTGGATCTAAGCACTCCGTAAAAGGCCAAGAGGGCTTCCGCTTCTTCGATACAGCAAATGAACCCCTTGATGAACAAAGAAGATTAATTGACCTGTGTATAGAGTTCCCTCCTCAAAGATAACAACCCCCGACAGCAAAAATAATGGTGCCTTTGGAACCTTGGAACAACGTCACTCTTACGGCAGGCGGTGACCAAGCCCCCTGCCGCGTGGGCCTGGACAGAGAAGGGAAGGCATGGCGCAGATCATAATGATTAGTAATGAAAGTTATTTCCCGCACGCGTGGATCATGAAACTGACGATGGAGCTTGGGAGCTCAGGACACTTCGAGAGCTCAGGTCGTTCAAGAGTCAAGACCTCTGAGTTCCTCGATGCCCCCGCTGTGGTGATCTTCATCGTGAGATCTGCGCCTGTTGATCTCTGCAGCGAATTCTCACAGTCTATGAACCATAGGACTGGTATACTGCAGAGTGCAGAGCTGAATAGCCTGAATCTGCAAGACTGGCCCGGCTGGGCTGGCTGGTCCAATGGATTTGATGGAATCAAACGCCAAACAACGGTCCTTATCGCCATCCTCATGGCTACCTGGGCACCGCTGAAGGACGAATCCCCTCTCTGCGGAGAATTATGGACTTAATCCTAGATTGGGGCGCCATTCTTCCTTCCCCTCTTCCTTTCCTATACCTACTACTCCTTCGTCCACCATAACTTCTCCTTCTCCCTTCCAATTGTTCACCAGCCACCTACCTACCGTACTACATAGGTACCTTCGATGGAACCCCACAAAGCGGATCACCTCCGCATTATCCCCTATCCCCGATAACCTTTAAGACTCGGCAATTAGCCCGCCACCCCCGGTCCTCACTCTTGGCCTGACTGCAAGTGAGAATGCCACAAGATTCCCAGGCCAAAATACGAAAGTCGTCACCTGCATTAGCTGCTCCTCGAAAGAGGAGGAAGAGGACTGTGGTGACAGGTGCGGCCCACGACTGCTTCACTTGTTCCCGGAGTGGCTCTCCTTGCGATCGACGGCGTCCGTACTGCTCGCAGTGTTTGGAGCATGGACGCGACTGCTTGGGATATAAGACAACATTGACATGGGGCGTGGGCGTTGCCAGCCGAGGGAAGTTTCGGGGCTTATCTCTGCCGGTGACTAGCGCTCAGCCGACTCCAGGCAAGCCCAAGTCTCGGCGTGTATCAGGCCATCAAAAGTCTCAAGTAACAACGACTTCAACAGTATCCAACCTCCAGCCCAATATACAAACCTCCCCGGATCCAGATGCCAGTTATGGGCATGCCACAGCGGCAAATATTCTGTCCTCCCAATTCCGAGCAGTAGCGGGAAACCAATCGGCTCCGGCGGCCCCTCCACTGCACAACTTGACAGACTCGCCGACGGATGTTGAATCAATTTCAGCTCCTGGGAGCTGGACGGTGTCCAGGTCCCCTTCCTTGCAATCGGCAAAATGGCCATACCCTCCTCGGCTGGAAGACCCGGAGACCGACGAAACGGTTGATAAACAGCGTAATTCTCATGCCTACCACTTCGATGGTGACCACTCCCCGTCATTGTCCCAGCTGCTTCTGGCACGCTCGGTTGGGCGTACGCCTCGCCTTCGATACCTTATCAGCTATTACGCAGAGGTTATCGCCCCGGTGATCGTGGCATTTGATAGCCCGACAAATCCGTTCCGCACTTCGATTCTGCGGATGGCAGAGGAGAGCACGTCTCTCCAGGAGGCGATTGCGACGTTATCCACTAGCAATATGCGCCAAAGACGTGAACGAGGGGTTTTCTCCACGGGGCGAACGGAACCGGCGCGCATGTCTTCCATTGCGCACCGGGCTTTGACCGATGACTCCCTTGCTCAATTCTCGGATCCTGGTGTCCCGGAAGGATTTGCTCGTGAGGAACAGTACCATCGCGGCATGGCTGTCAAGGAGCTGAACAAGGAACTGGCGGATCCGCAGAGAAGGCTCTCGGACTCGGTCCTGGCTACTTTGCTGATGCTCTGCCTGTTCCACGTCTGTGACACTGGCGTCGGCCAGTTCAAGACGCAGTTCGCTGGCGTGACAAAGTTGCTAGAAATTCGTCTGCGCGCGTCTCCTTACATGTCAGAGGAGCTGAAGTGGTTTATTCGCATGTTCACATGGTACGATACGATGACTGCGACCACCAATGATCGTGAGATTCAGCTGCACAGCCGATATGTCCACCTCACTGCAGCTTCAGATGGCGAATGGTGCCTAGAGAATATTGCAGGATGTGATGCCGGACTGTTCGGGATTATTTCACACTTAGGTCGGCTTAACATCCTGAGCCAGGGTCAGCAGCCTCATACACAACTCTCGCCGCATATCTTTATACCCACCTCGGCACCTCCACCTTCAATGAGCTACTATGGGCTAGAGGCCGGCTTTTCGGGCCTGCCAGCGCAAGCTAACCCTTATCTATTCCCGCTACCGACACCACCGCGGCAAGGCGATCAAACCAGGCAACCATCATCTCCAGATTTCTGGACAGAATGGTTCGCCATAAAACAACAGCTCGAGGCCTGGCGATTCCCACAGGACCGATTTAGCCCAGGACAAATAGAAACAGGACCTGCTGTCAGCCCGATGGCCATGCATGCGTACTGCGCATACATGTCGCCGCCATCCTCACCATTATCCCAGCACGGAGTAGCTCCTCAAAATGTAGAGGACGTGTTTCACATTTCCGAGTCATTTCGTCATTCTGCCCTCCTATATAGTGAACGTCTCGCTTATCCAAACCTACCTTCTTCTCATCCTCGCATTCAACATATTGTGCAATGTTCGATGGCGCATATGCTAGCAGTCAAATCCGACGTCTATCTCCTATGGCCGCTTTTTATCACAGGATCCGAAAGCGTCATCCAGGAGCATCGTGCGATTATCCAGGAACGTTGCAGGGATATCTCCAAGGACTCCGGGTTCTACAATAATCTCTCGTGTCTTGAACTTTTGGAGAAGATCTGGGCGGAGAACCCTGCCATGCCCGTTTGGATGCACGAGGATAACAACTCCGTTGGCACCACAACGGGAAGTGTGCCGACGTACCCGCTCAGCTGGTCGGTGTTGGACGAGACGATATCGATAGATCCCACTGTTTCGAAGGCCCAGGGATTTCGATGGCATCAGGCTATGCAAGCTAAGCGGGCTGAAGAGGAGTACATGGTTGTATAACGGTCTATACCGCAAAAGTCTATCTAGCATGTAATAGATATCAACGAATCATGATCAATATACCTGCCTTATATCTCGTACACCATGGACCCCAGTCTGACAAGTCACAGACGGCACCGTAACTTCCAATCCAGTAATTCTTTGGAAAAGAAAAGTATTCACTGATCGATCCGACTCCAGCTCGAATCCGGGTATCCACAAAGGCATCACCAGCCAGGCCATCTTCCCGCCACACCTCTGAGAGAGCAAGGAATCGGACTAGCGGTGTCGAGGAAATACAGGAGTAAGCTCAAGAGTTGCGTTTTTATAGAAAGGAGATTGCAGTGGAAGCCTAGAATGTGTATCATGATGCGAGGGGTATGTAGGTATGTGCCCTGCAGGTGTATATCTCTTTTCTCTTGGTTACCTAACCTATCCACCAGTAGTACTGTAGAAGTACACAGAAAGCGGTATATAGCGCAGTGCATGCATCATGAGTAGTATAAGACAGCACCGCATATTTATGTAGTAGTACATATGTAAGGTATCTCGATCTCTTGGGTTTGAATAAGTTTGTCGATCTCGGGCCTCTCTATCCTGTGTGCAAATGCATATCGCCAGTGCCAGCTACGAGTAACACCTTACCCCTCCCTTCAATAATGCGAAGTAAGAGTCATGCGATGCAAGATGCTATCATGCAAGATCGTAAGAATAACATGTCTAGTAGTAGTTCCACTGCTAAGCCCCTCTGGAATCGATCTCTCTTCGTTGCTAGGTAGTCGAACATGGAGTAATAATGGAATCATGAATGAACAACGCATCTATAGGGGGTTCAGAGTCCATACCTTACTATCCGTAGGTCTACTTAGGTAGATACCTTACCCCTCCATGATCCCGAAGCGATTACCCCTCCAAACCCCCGCCGCCTACGAAACCGTTAGTTCGGTTCTCCATTCAGGCTCCCAAATTGGTACAGGATGGAGTCTGGTTCAAACGAGTACGATAATACTAATGGAGTCGTATGTATGTAGTCATACACGAGTCAGGCCTGTATTCTATGTATTTCAATAACCTGTCTTTCAACCCAAGTACGTAGCCTAGTCGTTTTCTTCAAAGAAACTTTTGGCTAGATATGTAGATATATGGAGACGCTTAATGTGAGATTCAGATCACGAGACCCTTGAAGTGGAAACTTGCTCCCCGCCATTACTACCTAGTAGTATTTCCATTATTGTTCCATATCTGAACCAACCCAATCAAAGCCAAAACGCGAACTAAAAAGCACCTAATAGGCGATGAGCACGATCCAATGCCTAATATCGGCTCCTGACGCCTCACATCCCCAGGATTCTGGATATTACTGGTCCGGACCTGAAGAAAAGAAAACCTTAAAAGGTCCATTCTGCTTTGATGATTGATCTGTTGACACGACGCAGATAGACTAACCCACCGTCTTTCGGCAGACGTTGGAGTGCGTGTCAAGCGCTCATTTGCAGGGATAATCCCCGACCCGATCTTCCCCCCTCCTACCTAACTACTAACTACTAGGTACCTACAGGCTACGGTCGTACTTCCTCTTCTTTCTTCGGCTGCCTTGTTGGAGTTGGACAGCAAGTTAGGTGTTTGCGCTGCAGGGTGCAGCTTGGCGCTTCCGCGAGAAGGTTTCAGCCTTGCAGGTGCACCACTACCTAGAGACTAACTACGAGTAGTAGTAGGGTTCGGGTTCCAATAGGTTTTGGTTGCTTATGTTACAGCCTTACAAACCCTTCTGGGCTGCATGTTGACTGACTTAGTCTACCCACTGCAACCCACTCCTCTTTGTTTTGTATACTACTCGTAGTAGTTAGTAGTGTATTGTGCTGTCACCTGGCTTGTAAAGAGGGAGGGGTTATGAACACTACGTGGTTTCTAGAGCTGTTCGATGCTGAGTTGTACAGGGGCTAGTTGGCTTGGCCTTAAGGCTGGTGGTTCTGATAGTTATGGGGTAGGCTACGTAGATTACCTAGATTGTAGTAGATGCTATCGACTAGATAGGCGCTGTTTAGCCAGCTATGATGCAACGTTATGTTATCTCGTATTGAAGGGCTGGGATGGGTGGACCTGATCTTACTGATTTCTCTGCTGTCCTTCAGATCGTGCATATGAACATGTTCTCTTTGGCCATGAAGTTCACAAACCCCATTTCCCAGTCAGGTGTACATGCAAGGCTACCTACGCGACAAGTTTGTCTGACTTTTCCCTGTTGCACCTCAGCCTTACTTACATATATACAGGACTGTTGGACGCCACCGCTCCCCCACGACAGGCCATGACCAGGTCAGCCTGCCAAGCTTGGTCGCCTTGTCGGGCGTAAATCAGGCAATAATCAGGCAAATAATGGCCCCTCGCATCTGGGCAAGGGTGCAAGTAGTTGCACGTGCTGCGAGTCAGTAGCAAGTCAGATTGCGAAATTGAAAGTTTTCTTCGTCCCATGCAGCGGGCTCCAGCTCTGCTGGGCTCCAGCTGGGCTCCAGCTTGAACAAGCCGTTACTCGATTAGGGTGATTTTGACGCCAGGCGGCTAGGGCTCAGGGCAAGGGCACTTCCCTGCGCACAAATCCAAATTGTTCAGGTGTTTGAATTTGCAAGGTCTGAGACTGGGGGGGATTTTCCTTGCTTTGTTTGTTTTTTATTTGTATTTTTATTTTTATTATTTCCCTCATGTTCGTTCTCCCTGCCGCGATCGGCATGAGGCCTTGTGGGAAATGGAATGGTGAGGTGTGAATCCTACCGCCACTGGTAAATTATTCCTAGACACGCCGGCCGGTATGATGGGAAGAGAGGGAAGAAAAAGGGGGAGAGCATCATAGCATGGGAATGGGAATTTTTTGCCGAGAACGAGTCAGGGGACGAATCACACGGGAGAAGATATCAGAGAGTTATCAAGGTCGATACGGGGAATTTGAGTCCTGCTTAGATTGGAATAGTCGAGATAAACAGGACCTAAAGGATAAAGACCTCGATCCTGGGGACCTGGATGCCATGCCATGGAGGTATGCTAGCTAGTTGCCAAGTACCACGGATCGAGGGCAACTCTCCCGTCCCGTAAAGATGGACCTATGTAGGGTAGTAAATAATTGTACATACGGTACGGTACAGGGATGGGTTGTAAATTAGACAGAATAGAAATAATAATAAATAGAAGCCCATTTTAAACCCAAAGATGTGATTGCGTGGAAAATCAGCAGAGAAAGGAAGAGAACTAGAGCAAGGGGTTGGTGAAAACTCTGATGGTGGGCCGAGTCTGCTACGATCTCGACTGCCTTAGTTTAGTTTCTGCTCCCTTTCACACCAAGTCATCAAAGACAACAGACTGAGCCTATAGTTCTTGGTATAGATATAATCTTTATTTGCCAACAAGACTATGCTTGTATGCTCTCCAGCAGCCAAACAACGCAGTCAGTGTGTGCCATTATGCCATATAGTGGTAAGTAAAGATGGAGGAGGTGCACTACAGTAGTAGGGCTATAGGAAAATACAAGGTCTGGAGCGCGGCAGATATATTATCATTTATTTATTGATCTCGGCTTTATTAGAGTCATTTCGGACCCAGTTCCTAGTGAAGCCCGGAGTCTTCTCATGAGAGTAGAGGTATCTTTGCTTACCCAGGCGGTGACGATATCAGCATCCAGCCTCCAGAGCCGTCAAGAGTTGCTTCAGAAAAAAAAAAAGACCACCGCGAAAAGCAAATGTTTGCTTATCTGCGATTGCGGTTACACCACTCGGGGCCATTATTATTATTTGGCGTCGACTTCGACTCCGAAGAAATCCCGCTTTCTTGGTTGGACGGCTGAGGTTTTCTTCTTCTGCACCTCTTCCAGTCATACTATCACACCCAGGATGGATTATCTCCCTGGTCTAGGTATGTTGGCAATAAGCCATAGCCGAGAGACAGACGAGACGGCCTCTACTCTGATAGCGAGAGACGGGTTCTTGATGGACAGTGGAAATTATCCATCGCAATAGCGCACTATACCTATTCTTCCGTCTTCTTGGTATTTCGTCGTTTCATTATTATGATTTATTTATTTAGTATTGCTCCTCGAGCCCGCGGTCTGTCCAACCAACCTTGGAAGGCTTGTCCGGTAGCCCCGAGCTGATGCATCCGGATGGTGTGGTAGCTGCCCAGTAGCGGTAAAGCCCATCGTGCAGCCCGACAGTGCAAAACAACTCAGGCATACAGACTGCGGGAAGGAATAATAATGCTTCCATCCCAGTAGTATGCTGCTTGGAAATGAATGATTCACGAGCTTATTTTACCTGGGCCGGTAATGGGTCACTCTGATCCACGGAATATGCAACGGCGGCATCCGCTTATCTTCTATGGGACAGACTCTGAAACTTCCAGGTTTTTGCCATGACCTCACATGGATGTACCTGATGCACATGCATCACATATGGTGGCTCATTATTACCTATTCCTGTGTGATTTATCCTACAGTTTCTGGATACCAATAATCTGGGCTCGCAGCATTAAGATTCAGCACGGTTGACCCGAGCGCAGCATTCCCGCCACAGTGCCACGACTGTAAGGTAGGCAGCCACAGTTAATGACAGACAATATAATATTTAGGCAGCACAAAGAACCCATGCCCCGGAGATATATTTTTATATCGGCATTTCACCCGCTCAGCCGTCATCTGGGGGGCGATGCGAAAAGTATGACTCACATTGAGATGGGGATACCCTCTGGTTTCCACTCTGGTAGGCCGCCGTCTTGTGTCGGGAGTCCGCGTGTTCAGCTGGGGAGTCGTATAACGCCTGAAGCAATGCCAACCAGATGTCTCGGGTAGAGGAGCGACTCCGTCTGCCCGAAAGCGCCAGTTTTACTGGAGGGTGACTGGACCAATGACGCAGAATGAGTCGTCTTGTGATGGCGAGGAGGGTGAAAGGATTATATCTTCTTTCAATTCTTTATTTCTTTTCTTTGACTACAAGATTAGAATTGCTTCTGAAAGAGGTTCTTCTGGCTGCAATTTGACCGTAAGATAGCGCGCTGCCTAGTAAGAGTGACTCAAATGACGCCTTTAGGGGGCGAACTGGGATAAATGTAGGACTATTTAACAGGCGTACTCGCTCTGGAGTCGAGCAAGAATAGTAAACTCTGAACAAGCTTCTGCAGCCTGACTTCATGGTATCTCTGGAGCGTTGTTCAACGATCCAAGCCATGATCCAAAGTCCCAGAACTTGGGCAGAAAGACAGATAACGGTAATACCACCAGCCGAACAAGGCCAAACGGAGGTTTTGTAAAATTTACTTACGGCGCTTCTCCATCGCCCCACTCAAAACCCACTTTTTCAACCTGGACCCAGAACTTGACCCGGAAGTTAGAACGGAACCAGACCTAACCTTACCACGGCACCTGCACTGGCCTTTGACTGGAACCTACCTAACTTACAAAACCAATTCAACTTCCTCCATTATTATTCTTCCCCCTTCGTCGACTATACACAATTCAACCCTTCCTGGGTTTCATCAAACCTCGATCCGAAACCGTTTATTTCTCGCCACAAACGGCTCTTCTTCTCTTGGGCTCTATTTCAGCACCCCGGGATTTGTCAGGTTTGATCTTCTCCCAAGAAGATCCCTCGATCGTTTCGCCGCGATTCTCTGCTGGACACGAGCAGAGACGAGGTCTTTGAGTCGCGCTACTCTCTCCCTGACGACTTCTTCCAACGCTCGGGTTACCGACGTCGTTCAAATGCACGCTTCGCACATCACGACCTTCCAACCCTCCTCTCCTCTCAAAGCCGTGCCGCGGTGACGGTCCCGTTGTTGAATCTCGATTTCGTTGTCCTTTTTGATCGGCGTCGATCTGGCATTTCTGGACGATATCCTGTACAATATACTGGGTTGCTTTCTATTTTTCTATTCATTTCTGTTGTCTTTTTTCTCTTAATCGGTAATTCTGGGGCTCTCAAAAAAGTTGTCGATCTCTCGATCTTTTGGATATTTGCATTTTTTTTTCGACCTACTGTGACTCGATTCTTATGCTCGACTCTCAATAATGTACCACCACTACTCTAGTCCGCCTCCTCCCGGGTGGACCTCGTTCGACTACATGAGCACTCCTCCCACGTCTCCTCACTACGCCTACTACGCTACTCAGTTCGCCAACCCCTTCGGCTCGCCACGCAATACGAAGCGCCACGGCCGCAAGGCCAGCTTCGCAGCGCCTTCCAGCAAAGACGCAGGAGCATGGCACACCGCGTACCCTCATGGTTTCTACGGCGCAATGCCCGATTTTGGCACCCCGTCCAAGCACGAAAATGTAAGTGCCTTTTTTGATGGCATTCCGTCCGATCGTCGTCGCACGACCATGTCCGGTGCTCCCCCAGGCATCTTCGACTACGGCGCTGCTCCCCCACCGCGGTCATCCCGGAAGCGATCTATCTTTGTGGATGTGGTCGACGATGGATTCGATGATATGCCGCGATACGCCTCCCGCGAGGAACCAAACAAATCCCGTCGGCGACCGTCCGCGTCACAACGGAAGCCAAAGCCAGCGACTGATCCTTTCTTCTCCTTTACCCAGGTTCCTCCCGCTTATGATGAAGCTGATACTCCGAAACGATCGCGTGCACGCCGTCAATCTACATCCACCCGAAACCCGCCGAAGCCCAAGCCAGCCCCTGCGTCCCAGCCGCCACCCAAGGCCACCGAAGAAGATGCTGAGCGCGCAGGAATTCCGCCGGGCTACTCAATAAAGAACTGGGATCCCACCGAAGCACCTATTATTCTCCTCGGCAGCGTGTTCGATGCCAACTCTCTCGGAAAGTGGATATACGACTGGACGGTCTTCCATCACGGCGCCTCAACTCCAATGGCCGATGTCGCGGGCGAACTCTGGCTGTTGCTAATCAAACTTGCCGGTAAGGTGAAGCGGGCGGACGAGTGTGTGGACCGGATCAAGGACCGCGAATACAGAGAAGTTGTGGAGGATTTTCTGGAAAGTGGAGAGCGCCTCTGGGCGCGGTTCAAGAAGCTACTAAGAACGTGCGAGCAGTTTATGTGGAAGGCTGCCAAGCGAGAAGGCAAGGGAGTGTTGATGGGCCGCAATGCCGGCTGCGAATTTGTCGAGTCGATTTTTGGTCGTGACCGCGAGTTAGAGAACACGGAGAAGCTGATGAACAGCATCCGTGTGTGGAACATGCGTTTTGACGCCAACTGCGATGATATTTTGCGAAAGCGGACTGCCTAGTCGCACAACAACAGAAAACACGGTACACAGAACACGTTGTATGGGCCTGGTTATAATACCCAGAAGCATCATGGATGGTTTCGCTCCCCGGAGCGCTGATTTACTCGGATTGCATTTGAGCGCGTTAAGCTTGAGTACACCCTACGATTGCTCGTTGCTTCTGATCTTACAAGCGATATATTGACCGCCATCGGTCATTGAAAGTCATTTTCTTTTGTTCTCTTTTTTTCTTTTTTTCTTTTTTTCTTTTTTTCTTTTTTTTCTTTTTACGTCTTTTATTGCAGCTTCTCCCTCTTGGCCCTTAGCATCGGACGGGATTTTTGCCTTTTTTGATTCGTTCGGAGTGCATACTCGCCGGAGTTATCGCATCTCTCTGCTTTTTATGATACCATTCTGCGGTCGGTTTTTGGTCGGCGGTTGATTCATTCGTTGCAAACCCACTACCCCTGCTACTAGACATTCAATATACTTATATCTACATTTATCATTCTGTAATAATCGATCTATCGTTACACCTATAACTGCAAGCATACAGATGATCCTTCCATCCTCTACTGAAGTATCTCCTCGGTAGCTTACCTCTGCCACGCAACGTCATTACGTGGGTGCCTAGGTACTAAGTAAATGAGCCTCGCCATCGCCCATCCTTACCGAGGACGAAGCGCCAAAGCCTCTCTCCCCCCCCTGTCTTATCACATCACAAGTGAATTACACTCCTCTTCACATACATCCTCAGTATTAATATAGTACCATATAGTCACCCGTCCGTCTCCTGCATGTGCCATCCATGCAACGTTAATTATATTTTATATTACCCCTCACTTCCTGCCAGGTGCCAGGTGCCACCTGCCAACCTTGCTAAGCGTGCCAACCCGTGACGGAACCGAGCCCATGCAGTAGCCTGGGAGCTAAATCCATAAGTTGTCGTCTACCTGGCCCTTACGCACCTTCTTAGTCAGTGCACTTGGAGCATGACTGGCGGGGCATCTCCGTCCGCCGGCAACTTAGGTTGCAAGTGACCTCGGACTCGGATCGGAGCATGCTGGCTCGACCGTGTAGGGTATAGTTTGCATTTCTCCTACCTGACTCTACTACCTACTTTACCCAGCTTACCGTAGAGGGCATTCTTTCGAATGGATCCATTTGCATTCTTGCATGCTTCTTTGCGCCAAGGCTGATGGGGGGGTTCTTTGCTTACGTCTTAGTACTAGTAAGTACAGACAGGAGTATGGAGTAAGTAAGTAAGTACTTAGTACAGTAGTATTCGTCTCTTGCCTGGGTTTATCTGGAGTGTAAGTAGTGGTGATTATGGTATGGTGTCGTATCCAATTCACGATGTCTTACTTACACTACTACTACAGTAGTACTTAGTTGTAGGGACTAGTAGTAAGGTAGGTACTGTAGAAAGTACTTACAATCAGCGTCCACTACTACTAAGTGCAGCGTACAGGGTCAGGTGGGATTAGATAGGTTACGTCGGTAAAGGTAAGGTAGTTAGTAGTTCTTACCTTACGGACCGGGGGGAATTTGTGGCCCTTGGAATGCCACAGGTTGACTTGCCAGGCTCCGGGATGGAAAATACCATAGACTATCCCACGTGCGATGATGCAGCCGCCGGGGTGAGGGAGTAGATACCTAATATAGGTACGCAGCCTTGGTTGGAAAAGGTGGACGGGATTTTACTGGCTAATTTGGGGGATGGTGGTGTGTGGTGTTAATTCTCCGGTTTGTCAGAGTCACGGTGATCCTGATGGATGCTGTGGGAGGTTGCATCCATGGCTTAATTTAGTTTGAGGCTTGGAAGTTGGAGGTCGGAGAGGAGAGGACGGACCTGAATGGTCCCGCTGGAGGTGAGTCGGGCATGGATGGATGGTGTGCCAGAGATAAGTAAATGTAAACCTAGTGTGTGGTACCACTAGTAGTAAAGTATGTTTGGTATGGGTATTATCATTATTTCAGGTTGATGTCTTCTATGTATGTATACTATCTGTCTATCTCTATCTCTATGTTTGTACCATAATGTACTACAGCTTTGTTCTACTTTACAAGCATAAAATCATCTTGCGAATCCTCCACTCTATATAACTCCTACCACTCCTGCCCGACCATTGTTTTTACCGCTCTCTCCCCAACAACCGCCATAGACTCCGAGAAAATGGCATCTATCAAGTAGAGACAGGCTACTCAGCAGCCCATCCCACCCACAGAGCAGCAATAAGAACTTTCAACCCCGCACTAATCCACAACGCACTCTCCATCCCCCCTTTACTCTGACTCAACCAACCCCCCGCAATCGCGCCAACAAGCAACATCACGACCGCCCCAATCCGCCGATTCCTCTTCACATTCCCACTGACTCCGGACACCAACTTCGGGTCACTCGCGACATCAAAATAAACGCTCGTCAGCACCACCGTCGGAATCTCGTTGTACCCGAGACCGCGCGCCGCGGTCATAGAGCCCGCGGATTGGAACGCCAGCAGCGCAATGGGGATGAGTTCCAGGAACAGGCGGCCGCCCGTGAGGGTGCGGGATTCTTCCTCCGTGTGTGGGATCAGGTCGGCTTCGAGGAGGGAGACGGAGATGATGAGCAGGATCGCTTGGAAGAGAAACGAGGTTGATAGGGTTGTTCGGGCGCGGGGGCCGAGGGCGCGGCCGTAGCGGGAGAAAAGAAGGGCACCGAGGAAGAAGAAGAGGACGGAGATTAGAGATTTCAGCCAGCCCCAGTGTTTGCCGGTTGGTTGGTGCGAGGCGCCGAGGCCGAGGAAGATGGTGTTTCCTGGGTTGGCTTTTGGTCAGTACCTTATCTTATGGACGGTGGGGTGGGTCTTGTCTGATTTACTGAGTGAGGAGAGCAGGGGGAGAGAGGTAAGTTACCGGTTTGCATGGCCAGGAAGCAAGACCAGGCATTGTAGGCGGCGCTGTCGCAGAGGCCTGTAATGAAGGAGAGGACGAGACAGACGAGGTCTGCATGCTTGGGGGAGACGGATTGTTTTGAGTTCCACCGCGGGGTTGTGGTGGGTGGTGGTTTCGTGTCTGGGGATGGTGGTTTTCGTTGTTGCGCTTCCGGTGCAGCGGTTAAGGGGCTGGCCATGGCGTTTGGCGGCTGGTTGGCTTCGAGATCAGGGACTTGGGCCGCCATTTTCTTTTTCTTTTTGAGGTTCCAGTATAGCCCGGCTGCAGTCTAGAGCGAGAAGCCTACTGAGTAAAAGGGTGGGAAACGGTGGGAAACGGTCGGGTATTTATTTACGTATCTGTTTTGTACTCTTTCTTTTCAAGGAGCGGATGAAGAAGCAAAATCCGCGCCGGCTCGGATCGTCTCCGATTTTGGTGGATAAAGATCGTCGGTCAAGTTGGAGTTCGTGGGCTCCATTTTATTATTGAAGCACAGATAGGGCTGATAAGCCTGAGATCATGGATGGGGGTGCAAATGCTGGTGCCTGGCTGTATCCAGGAGTCCACCGGAACCCAAGTGGATTCCGGTTGTCCAAAGAAGAGACGGATGTAGCTTGGTGAGAAACTGAGGATGGAGCCATTTCGGTGAACACATTGTCTGGGACGGTCGGATTGCGCAAGCATTAACTATGCCTCTCCACTACTCAGTATGACAGCCGTGCTTGAGACTTTCTGTCTGAGATCAAATCTTGCGAGTCTCCCTGCGATCAGGACGGGGAGAGCGTCTTAGCCTCTACATGGGTACTATTTGCTCTTTACTCGGTCCAAGGTCCAAGGTACTACTTCGCAGAAATCCAGATAATCAATCTGATTCCCATCTTGCTTCCTGCGGCAACGCAATGCAGACAAGCTATTGCTATTAATTCCAACTGTCCCCGCCGCAATCAGTATTAGGGCCGTGACTCAACCATTGCCAGGCTCATACGGATTCGAAAGTGTGCAATTGGCAAGTTGATCAAGCGGTGGAATTCTCAGGATAATCCATACCAATGGTCAGTGCCCGCCCGTGCCCACAATGGGCGAATGAGGTAATTGACTCCTACCTTGCAGGTCCATGGATTCCATCTCCGCAACTTTCCTCGGAGTTCATCCTGAATCATCGCACTCCGTACTATTGTCAATCACAATGACCTAGCCAGAATCGGGATGCCGCCTCGTGACTTGCTCCAACTTCGCTGAGCAATCATGTTTCTAACCAGTGTCGGGTAGAAGCAGATACCGGTGGCAACTTACTGACGACACCCTCCCCAATTCGGATTGATCTCAGTCGGCTGTGGTGTGCGAGTGTCAGCGTCATCGCCTCATCATTGATCTTATTACCGTCCATATAAAGACGATGACTGCCTCTTCCCGACGTTGTTATATGGTGTGTGCATATATGAACCAGTTCTGATAACGCCACACGAAACAATATTGATTGAAACTCGCTCAGCAGGTACGTGCTTGTCTCCTGGGATGGTGCTGAATATCAGGTAGCACAACCAAAGCATAAGCGAACTGATTGCAATATCAGCTAGTATCATGCAGTCCTCAAAAGCCAACACCAGCTCGGGAACTCAGACCAAGCAAGCGGCCTCCCAAGCGCAAACGGGTGCAAGCTCGTCCACGCAGTGGAAAGATCCCACTACCGGCTGGACCCTGGAAGAGATGCTCGAGACTGGAATGGATGAGAATGGAAATCCTGTTCCTGATGCTGTTTCCTATATCGACGGTAAACGGATGGCCAAGGGCGAGAAGGGGTTCGATGACCAGGGAGATCCGGTGTCCGCCGCTAACGATGATTTTGATTAAGCCTGTTCCATCTTAAGATTCGTACCTACCTGAAGTGTTCACGGGCTTGTCATCGCTGCGAAGGATGCATTTAAACCGTGGCAGTCCACTCGTTCTGTCTGTCTAACCCGTGTAAACCCGAAAAAGAAATGGAATGAACTTGAAACATCCATCCAAGTTGGAGTAACTCTGCTATAGTGTCAGGATGCGTGTACGAGATAGTAGTTGGGTCTAGATTATGGAGATTGTCATGGCAACCGTACGTGGATCGATCGCGGGACGGAGGGAATCGGCCTCAGCCTCCACACCATCCTGGATCGGGCAAAACAAAAACGGACCCTCTCCAGCAGCTAGTTAAGCGGGTCGGTCTTGTTGCCTTTCCTAACATTCTTCTATGCATGTCACTCGGTTCAAAAGTGGAGGGGGATGTTGAACTGCGGAATGCTGTTATGACTGAACCGTCGTCGCCGACTCTATCCAGCAGTGTGTGACTACTTATTCTTCTCCTTGAGACTCTACTTTCCTTTACATCGGTTGCTGTATGTTTCGCTCATTTTACTCCACATCGCAGAACCACCCACTCCACCTGTTGTCCTGTGCAGGTGGGCTTCAGTTCTTCAATTGATACAGTCTCTATCTAAGTTGTATACTTCTGCGCTCGCCGCTTCCTCTTCTCCCAAACGGGCGGCGGATACGTGGACGTCCCTCGCTCCTGCCTCGTCGAACGTGTTTTCCCCCTCCTCACGCGGTACAACAATCAGCCTGTATGTACCATCATCTCATCAACCGCCACCGTGAGGCCGTCGCTCAACTAGAACAGATTTTGAGGGACCACAGTGAAGAGATGGCATTAGATTCGCGCTTCTATCATCACCTCGCCCCCCCTGGCGTGACCACTGGCTCCCAGTCTTGCGCTTCGTTATCCGGCCTTTCTTCAGTTACCGGTATCACGAGCCCGTCCGTACCATCAACTACAGCATCGATAGCAGCGCTGAGATCAACCGCCTCGAGTCCGTCTCTACGCGCGAAAAACAATATGACGGTGTCCAACCGCTTAGATGGCCTTGCCAGCCCTACTCCGGGTGGGAATGTCCGTGTTGCCGTACGAGTACGGAAGTTTCTACAAAGAGGTACTGCTTATTTTCTCCAACTGTAACTTCAAGAAAGCCTAACATCCGGTTGAATCACCTAGAGATCGAGCGAAAAGCGCAATGCTTGATTACCATGGACCCCCACACCCAGATGACGAAATTGAGAGCACCTAGCACCTTGGACGATGGCAAACAGAAACTACAGGCTCGTGGAAAAGTTTTGGAGGACAAGTCGTTTATTTTCGACAATTCATTCTGGTCGCACGATGAGAAGGATGAGCACTACGCCTACCAGGAGGATGTCTACAACTGCCTCGGCGAGGAGTTTCTGGACCACAACTTTGAGGGGTATAACACTTGTATTTTCGCCTACGGTCAGACTGGCTCTGGCAAGAGTTATACTATGATGGGCACTCCCGAGCAACCAGGTCTGATTCCGCGCACGTGTGAAGATCTCTTTCAGCGTATCGAAAGCGCCGAGTCCCCGGATATCAGCTTTAATGTCCGCGTCTCTTATTTCGAGGTCTATAATGAGCATGTGCGCGACTTGCTAGTTCCCCGGACAGACCCGCCGCACTATCTTCGAATCCGGGAATCTCCCTCTGAAGGTCCCTATGTGAAGGATCTTACTGAAGTCACAGTGAGGAATTTTGCTGAAATCATGAAATACATGCGCAAAGGCGATATGTCACGCACTGTTGCTAGCACGAAGATGAACGACACATCATCACGATCGCATGCTGTCTTCACGATTACCTTGAAACAGATCCATCATGACCTATCCACGGACGAGACAACGGAGCGTACAGCGCGTATTCGTCTCGTCGATCTTGCTGGCTCTGAACGAGCCAAGTCCACTGAAGCTACTGGCCAAAGGCTCCGAGAAGGATCCAACATCAACAAGTCTCTGACCACGCTAGGTCGAGTCATAGCCGCCTTGGCCGACCCAAAAGCAGGACGTCAGGGCAAGCGAAAGGGAAAAGAGGTCGTACCTTACCGTGACTCGATACTCACCTGGCTACTGAAAGACAGCCTCGGCGGTAACTCGAAGACGGCTATGATTGCGTGCATCTCGCCAACCGACTTTGAGGAGACGCTTTCCACTCTGCGCTACGCGGACCAGGCGAAGCACATTCGCACTCGTGCAAAAGTTAATCAGGATCATCTATCGGCGGCGGAGCGTGATCGACAAATTGAAGAGATGGCCGAGACTATCCGCACCCTGCAGCTGAGCGTTAGCCAAGCAGCCCACAATCGTCGGGAAAGTGAGATACAAAACGAGCGTCTTGAAGAGTACCAGCAAAAGGTGGAGAAGCTACAGCGTCTCATGGAAGAGACAAAGATGGTCAGCGAGTGCAAGATCCGACAGCTGCAGACTGAGAATGAAGCCCTTCGCAATCATTTGAAACTGGCGTTGGATAGTCTGAAGAACCCGATCCCGCCGGTTACTATCGAAGGGCGCCTCAGTGACGTGGATGTCATTACTCTGGACGATCCCGATGACCAGCCGATGGCTGTGCAGGAGTTCCGGCCAGACTCCCCTGCTTCGGTTGTGGAACCAGAGCCAGGGCTCATCTGGGAGGATGACAGTCACATAGACGCGAGCCAGCTTGAAGCCCAGGAGATGCAGGTTACCATGGAGAACCTTTTGGGCGATCTGAATGTCTTCAAGCGAAAACTTGCTACCGACCACGAGCGCTTTCGGCCCGCTCGAACTCATTCCGGCCGCAAGCGACGCCGAGCTCTTGGAGACATTCTGGGGAATTAATCAGTAAACGTAGATTAAGAGCGATGATATCCCGGAAAGGCGTTTTTTTTTTTTTTTTTTTTTTTGGTGGTACTCTGTTTATTTGATTTCTCGAAGGCTTGTTTTGAGTGCTTTGGGGGTTTGAGCTGTGCAACGATAAGACGACGGAATGCGACTGACGATGGAGATCCAAGTAAGGAATAAACTGAGAACTGATCCCATACATTTGTGCAAGTCGTAAACTTGGAAGCTCGTCGATTGCTCCGTGCTAGGGCTGTTTTTGTAGTGACCGCCCGGCTCTGCTGGGCTGCTCGGGGCTTATGGCATCATTTGCCCTTTTGGGCCTGTGAGTCAATCCCGCTCCCATCCCCACAACCACCTGCACCCGAAGAAAAAAGTCTCCATGCCCCTCCCGATTGCCGCCATCGCGTTTGAGTTAGTATGTCGAATTCTGCCGACCCTGCGCTGAACAATTTGTCCTCACCTCCCGCCGCCCCTATCCCCGTGTCTACCTCACAGCCGTCGGACGCGAAGATGGAACAATCGCAGGTCCAACCACAATCACAAGGCCAAAAAGGCCCCGCAAAACCCGCCAAACCCGCCAAACCCGCCAAGCAACAATCCTCCAAAGACAAAACGGCCGCCGCTGCCCCCGCCGACGCAGCCGGAGGTGACAAGCTCTCCCCCGCGGAGTTGAAGAAAAAGGCCAAAGCTGAGAAGGCTGCCCGTCGGGCCCGTGAACGCGCAGAGCGAGAACAAGGGGGAGGTGCACCGGGCGGGCCACCGAACACGCCGGGTGGGAAGAAGGGCTCGGATGCTGGTGCTGCGGCAGGAACACCGGCTGCTAAAGGACAGAAGTCTATTCCCCGGAGAGGGTCTGCACAGGCTGTGCCGCAAGCTGGCGAACAGAAGAAGAAACAGGAGGACAAGACTGTTTCGGTGTTTGGACATCTCTACGGGCAGCAACGGCGGACTACAGTTGCGGGTGCTGCGAAGGAGGTGCATCCGGCTGTGTTGGCTTTGGGATTGCAGCTGAGGGATTATGTTGTTTGTGGGAGCAGCGCAAGATGTGTTGCGACGCTGTTGGCTTTCAAGAGGGTATGCTTTTTCTTGTTTTGTGCTGTGCGATACTGACTTCCATAGGTCATTGAGGCTTATACAACACCATCCGGCACATCCCTTGCTCGTCATTTGACTACACACCTTTCTCATCAGATCACCTACCTTTCCACATGCCGCCCGCTCTCCATCAGCCAGGGAAATGCTATCCGAGCTCTGAAACTGGCCATCTCCTCCATTGATCCTTCGGTCCCCGAGTCCGAAGCCAAAAAGACATTGTGCGAATTCATTGACAGCTTCATCCGTGAGAAGGTTACCGTGGCCGATCAAGTTATTGCCAGCAGTGCAGCGCAAAAGATCCAAGACGGCGACGTAGTCGTCACGTTTGCAGGTAGCTCAATCGTCAAGCAGACGCTCCTCACGGCCTTCAAGCAGGGCAAGAAGTTCCGCGTCTCCATCATCGACTCTCGCCCTTTGTTTGAGGGTAAGAACTTGGCTCGGACGCTGGCCAACGCCGGCCTGGAGGTGCAATATTCCTTGATCAGCGGCATCAGTCCCGCCATCAAAGACGCTACCAAAGTCTTCCTCGGAGCTCACGCTATGACAAGTAACGGGCGGTTGTACTCTCGCGTCGGCACAGCGCTGGTCGCCATGTCGGCCAAGGAGCGGGCCGGAGGTGTTGAAATCCCCGTCATTGTGTGTTGCGAAACCGTCAAGTTCACCGACCGCGTCGCGCTGGACAGTATTGTCGTCAACGAAATTGCGGATGCAGATGAGCTGGTCCCGACGCAGCCGCCTCAGCAGTTGACGGACTTGCCAGACCCTGCTGCTGCCCCGCAACCAGAACCCAAAAAGGGAGGCAAGGCTGCCCCTAAACCCGACCCTTCGGAGTCAGCCACCGCGAAGAATACCGGATCGCCGCTCAGGGACTGGAGGGACACTCCGAATCTACAGCTGCTGAATCTCATGTACGACGCCACCCCGGCGGAATATGTGGACATGGTCGTCACCGAGATGGGTAGCTTGCCGCCGAGCGCGGTTCCTATCGTGCACCGGATGAGCACGAACATGTAGACGACTTATTAACGTCTCGTTTACTTCTGCGGGCTCCTATCAGGTGTATGGTTTCTCCTATCCCAACCTTGGGCTCCTGACTGGTTAGGAATTTATGGTCATGCTGTTCGATTATGATTATGATGTATAGCTAGCGAACTTTAGAGGAAAAGTACTGGGTGGTAATCCACAACTAAACCCTTGCCGTACCTTTATCACATAGCGGTATTGCAGTCGCCTTTTCCTAATGTAGAGGATATATTATAAACTGAGCGAGATGAATATAAAGGCGCAATGCTGCGGCTGGAAGAAGCCATAGTCATGGTCCGCGAAGGTCACAGCTTACCTAATTAGGAAACCCGGCCTAGAGCTTCGGAGGCACAATTTTTTAGTCCCCTCATCTTTGGAAAACAACACCACCATAATACCCAACCACTAAACTTCGCGCTTCCACCACATCCACACAAACATAATGGGCAAGCGCAAGCAAATCAAAGACGCCGACGTCGAAATGGGCGGCACAGACCCCAAGGCCGCGGGAGCCGACGACTCCTCAGACGAGGTACGGAGAAACCAAATGCGCCAGAACCCCCCAAACAACACGCAAATAGTTAACAACCGGAGCGAAAAAACAACAGGACATTGACATGGTCAACGTCGATTTTGAATGGTTCGACCCGCAAGAGATCGACTTCCACGGTATCAAGCACCTCGTCCGCCAGCTCTTCGACGTCGACGCGCAGGACTTTGACCTCTCCGCACTGGCCGATATGATTCTCGCGCAGCCCTTGCTCGGATCAACGGTCAAGGTTGACGGGAAGGAGTCGGACCCGTATGCCTTCTTGACGGTGTTGAATTTGCAGGAACATAGCGTACGCCTCCCTGTTTCCTGTCCCCGTTCCCGGTCCCTGATTCCGGTTTTATTTTCTCGGTTGAGTTATACAGCAAAGTGAATGGGCCTAACTAACTGGTTTATTTTTGAACCTGACAGGACAAACCCGCCATTAAATCTCTAACAACCTACCTCCACCGCAAAGCCAGCTCCAACCCGTCCCTCTCCCCCCTCGCCGCCCTCCTCTCGCAATCCCCCATCCCGCCCATCGGATTAATTCTGACAGAACGCCTAATCAACATGCCCGCCGAGGTCGTCCCGCCCATGTACACCATGCTGCAGGAGGAGATCGCCTGGGCGATAGAAGAGAAGGAGCCGTACAGCTTCACGCACTACCTGATTGTGTCGAAGACGTACGAGGAGGTCGAGTCGAAGCTGGATATGGAGGAGACGCGGCCGCAGAAGAAGAAGAAGAAGGCTGCGGGGGAGCAGGGCGAGCGGTTCTTCTTCCATCCGGAGGACGAGGTGTTGGAGAGGCATGCGGTTTGCGCGGGGAGTTTTGAGTACTCGCATCAGCATGATGAGGGGCATTCGGATTCGAAGAGGGCGTTCCAGGAGCTGGGTATTAAGACGGAGGGGAGCTTGATTTTGATTGAAGGGGGCCGGTTGGAGGGGGCTGTTAAGGAGATGGGGGAGTTTTTTAAACCATAGGGAGTTGTTTGTTACCTGGGGTTGGGATGGATATGGATATGGATATGGATATGCTTGATATGATTTATAGAATTAATGCGGTCATGATAGCATAGTGTAGAGTAAGGTAAAAGTTTGTTCTATCTGTTGGTACAAATATTAGGTATCTATGCGAACCATCCCATTGAAGATGTAAAGCTGGAGGGATTAAGGTAATTACTCCCATTCCGTGCCCTTCAAGCGCTGCATCAGATATTCCACCTCAACAACCTTGGTCAAGGGAATGACATATTCCTATCCAGATCAGCCTTGCCTTACCTCTACCCTCCCCACCCAGAGACGGGGGGAGACAGTGCAAACATACCTTATACATAGCCTGCACGGCATTCACATCAATCTTGGGCCCCGAATTCTCGGGAAAGCCAGGATCCGTCCCATACGTCTTCGCCTTGAGCGCCAACCGCTCCAAAACCTTCTGCTCAACCTGCGCATTCGTAATCGCCTCGTCGATCCCCTTCCGATCCCCGGCCTTGATCAGCTTGACAAACCGCTCCGGCTCCTTCTGGAACTTGCTCTCCGCAACAAACTTGCCAAAGTGGATGCGTCTCGACAGCGCCTGCAAACAACTCACATCGCACGTCGCCGCCGAGCCGTAGTTCTCCTGCGTTTCGCCGCGGTCTTCCCTCCCGCCGAACTTGGGGCAGATCGCCGGCAGAATGTCCTCGACATAGCGCTTCTTGATCGTCTCGTTGACGTTGACGTCGTTGTCGTGGAGGATCTTCGGGTAGTTGAGCGGCTGCAGGATTGGTTCTTCCAACGCCGAGGGGAAGAAGGGGTACTCGTCGGGCGATTGGAAGCGGCGGACGCGCGATTGGACGCGCTCTTGTTCGCGGAGGAGGTAGTCGAGGAGACTGATGTTTTCGTTGGGGATGGTCACCCCGCCGGGGATGTAGATTGTTTTGTTGAGCGGGAATTGCACGCGCTCGATCAGGTGGAATGTGATTGTGTCTTCTAGGCGGCTTTATATTTTTTGTCCCCAATAGAGAATTGTTAGTACTGTGGTTCCTGGCTTTGCTTTGGAGGGGATGGCTTTTCTGCGGGGTAGAGAATGCGGCGGGCTTCTCCGATGTCGCTGCCGAGGGGGTGGAGGGGAGGGGAGGGGAGGGGAAGAATTTACATTAGTTGGAAGCGGATGTTGGCCAAGTCGAGGGCCTTGGAGGCGTCGGAGAGGTCAATTGCTGTGTCCATTGTGACGCTGGAGTCAGTTGCTAAAGGCAATGGGACGGATCCGATGTGGTGGATGGGGTCAACGGGGAGAGAAATTGGGGAGCGCAGTTGCGGGGCGGAATTTGGCCGATTTAAATCGAGTATCTATTCTCCGAGCAACGGACCGGCGAAAATATCGTGGTAGACCAGGGCAAAGGGAAAAAGCACCGAAAGTCAGCAGGACACAGACGAAAGGGAGAAATTCAGGTTGTATAACAGGGGCATGGTTTTTCTGAGGTGCTCACTCTCAAGGCTTTGGCGTTCTGGCGTCTTCAAGGTTGTACTGCAGGAGGTCCTGTCGCAGGGGCACAGAGTATAGAGGATGTACTTACTACCCGAGGACTTCTCCATTCTTTTCACCTTTTTTGTGAGTTATAACTACTACTGGCATGGAAATGGCAGTAATATCTGCCTGTTGATTCCTGTCATGAATAGCTTTGCGCCTGCATTATCCTCACAATATCCACGCCGCAGATGCGACAGCGAGCAGCAGAATCTTGCTTGGGTCCAACTGAGCTGCTGCACTTGGTAATGGACTATCTGGAACCTCAATAAGACATCTTTGCGTTTGTCCATGCCTGCGCTACCTTTACGATGCATTCGATGGCTATCTGTATACGATAACATGGAGCGTTGCAACCGTTCGGCGTTGATATAGGCCGCTCTTTAGGGCATTAACGCACAGCCGCAAACTCTGATAAAACTACTGGAGAAAAGCCGTCGATAACAGCTCCTTCTGCGCTCATATGAACACCGCCGGGCAGTCGCTTGAATGACAAACATCAGGGTATCCAGAAATACCTCAAGATGGCCATGCGCTCTGCCTAGGCTTGGGTGCACGGAAATGCTCATTGCTCGAAAGAGGCCTAGATGTCAACACGAAGGATACAGCTGTCGCGAGCCCGCCGGCTTTAGCCGCAGTCAATGGCTACGACAAGTAGTGCAACTTTGTCATTGAATCTGGGCCGGGCATGAAAGCCAAAACCGCCGCGGCCTGACTAATGACGACACTGTGTACGAAGAATGGAGACTGTAGGATTTTTATGGAAACCGGGAGCGTTAGTTGTGGGATCCTGAAACCGACAGCGTCGCACTCCGTTATGACTTGCTGCGATGAAGGGTCGGTCAAGAGGTTTTAACGAGACTCAAGAGTAGATAGACCCTAAGTCTAACTCTAACGCCGGGAAGTTAGGCCCTAGAGAACCTCTCGGAAGGGCCGCAATACACCTCGCAGCTTGTTATTCGCCGAAAAAGCCGTGATTGAGCATCTACTGGAGTCAGGGCCCGATCCAAGGCTGTGAGTCGCGACTTGGCAAGTGGGAACTCCCCGCCGACGTGGCAGGCATGTCTATCTGTAGTACTATCCTGTATCCTGTATTATTTTTATTCTGTCAAGTTGCCGAAAAGGATGCGGTGCATTGTATTCCGGTTCAGCTCCAGAGTGGCCATGAGCCTTTGTTGATTCAGAAGACCGGATTGTCTGTATTATGTTGTTCTTGCTGACGGTCTGACTGCACGACTGGAAGAAGACCTGGAGCCCGCCTTGGGGTGAATTGCCCGCACATTGATGGGGGAGCAGGATGGAAATTCGGAGGCTGGAGTTGATAAGTCAATGAGATTGTATTTGTCGGTATTTAAATGCAGCTGTGAGAAACCTGGGATCATGTGACGAGCACATAAGAATCCTCAGAGAAAATGTCCGCCAGTCCAGGCAATAATGTCACGCTATATAATAAGAGCTTAGTAATGACCAGAGCAGATGGAATAATATGTCTCCTTCCTTTAACAACTGTAAGGATACTCTCATTATTGCCATGATTGTGGAAGCATGATGAGGAAGATGCTCAAGTGGAGCAGTCCGGTGCCAGGCGGCAAAATGGGATGAACCAAAAAACCCAAGAAATTAATTGTACGTAGAAAGACCGGCGCCGCGGTTAAACGTCGCGTGCACTCTCGGGACTCCCTTTAAGCATCTCTGCCGACGACCTTCCTCTGTCTTTTGCTGAATTATTGAATCCCCCAACCGTATGGGGCTTTAGATCCCAAAGATCTGGTCGGTGTCATGGACAACCACCGCCGAGATGAGTCACCTTCCGGTCTATCAGATATTGTCGAGCGTGATGGCCTCTTAGGGACCGGCATCACGGTACGTCACCCTCCTTGATCATGATGGATCTCACTCCGCCAACATCCTGGCCATTACATACAGACTCGACATATCGAGGCCTTTGGGAGAAAGGTCACATCAACTGCTGGGCATTTGATTAGCCCTTCCGGCGACCCGGGCACCAACCATCACTATCACAATGCCATGGTAGACATCCACCGTGAACTCCGACGGCCTAGCACCCAGCGCAAAGTATTCGCACTCACCCAGACTACCCCAACTGACCTGTTCCGCTCTAAAATGTCAACTGCCGAAATCCAAACCCGTGCCATCTCCGCTATCCCTGACGAGCTCCTCTACAATATCCCCGAAGATTCAAGCAGCTATTCCCTTTTTCAGGGATTCCAGGCCACCCAAAATGACCAAGAATATAGAAAGACGCATCGGCGGGGGAAGTCGAGGTCAAAGGGAAAGAAACTGTTGAAAGATGGCGAGGAGCAGGCCGCCCTTCCGTCCACTTCGGCCGACTTGAAGAAAGAACGGGACCTGCTGGACCGACGTATGGAATTGATGGGTGTGCGGAAAAACATGTGCAGCTCGGAGATTCTCGATATCGACAATAAGATTGCGAATCTGCATAAAATGCGCCAGATCGTCTTGGATCGGCTGGCTGGATTGGAGACGGAGGAAGCGGAACTAGAACACGAACGTAGGCACCACCACCCCGCCTCTCTCTCTGCTACAGGATATTTGACTGACTCTGGCAGTTAACGAACTTGATACTAAGCTGGAGGACATGCAAGAGGAAGAAGCTGCGCAGAGCCAGGCTGCAGTGGCCACGCCTGGCTCTTCGGCAGTCAACGAAGACGTTACTCCATCGGAAGACCAGGCCATGGATGCATCGTTCATGTCGGAATCAATATACCAGAAGCTGCCTTCGCCGCGAAGCGTAAAGCATAAGACAACCAGTATGTGCTGCTGTCATCGGCGGGGTGCCGTAATCTGCTAACGGACGTAGGGAAACGATCCATGCCGGTTCTACATGAGCATTTCGCGCCTGGATCTATGATCAAGGAAATGCCGGCGCACAGCGATATTGTGACAGCGATCGATCTCGACTTTCCGTTTGGGACCATGATCACAGCGGCCTTGGACGACACGGTTCGGGTCTGGGATCTCAACACCGGTCGCTGCACGGGTTTCTTGGAAGGACACAACGCCTCTGTCCGGTGCCTCCAGATAGAAGACAACATTGTCGCGACTGGTTCCGTGGATGCTTCCGTGAGGCTTTGGGATCTAAGTCGCGCCCGGAGTACTCACAAGGATGGCCGTATTAACAACAGTGAAGATAACGATTCGGCGGCGCCGTCAACCACCCTGGAGGATTGCTATGTATATTCGCTGGACTCTCATGTCGGCGAAGTGACCGCTTTACACTTCAAAGGAAATACTCTGGTATCAGGATCCGCTGACAAGACACTGCGCCAATGGGATTTGGCTACCGGCCGCTGCGTACAGACATTGGATGTCCTCTGGGCGGCCGCTCAGTCTTCGTTGGGAAGCGACTCGCAATGGCGACCGACCGGACGATTGCCGGATGCCTCTGCTGATTTTGTGGGAGCCGTGCAATGCTTTGACGCCGCCCTGGCTTGTGGTACCGCTGATGGTATGGTCCGGTTGTGGGATCTGCGCAGTGGCCAAGTGCACCGAAGCCTTGTCGGACACACCGGCCCTGTGTCGTGTCTGCAGTTCGACGATGTACACCTGGTTACAGGAAGCTTGGACCGCAGTATCAGGGTGCGTAGTCTTTTATATTCCCATTTTTGCTCTATCCGCAGCTAACCTATCTTCAGATATGGGATCTTCGAATGGGATCGATCTACGACGCATATGGATACGACAAGCCGGTTACCAGCATGATGTTCGACACGAAGAGAATTGCCACCGCGGCCGGAGAGAATGTCGTCAAGGTGTACGACAAGGCCGATGGCCACCACTGGGACTGCGGTGCCGGAGTGGGTGCCGATGACTCGGTACCTGGACCTGCAGTTGTCGAGCGCGTCCGCCTCAAGGATGGCTTCCTCATTGAGGGTCGGAGGGACGGTATTGTCGCCGCCTGGACTTGCTAGGTCCGCGCGTATGAGCGGCCTGGCCTTGAACAGGTGGGCCCACGTTCATGTCATTGTGCTATGTTTTAGTCGGCTATTGTCTTATGCAGTACCTGTACATTAAGGTTTATTCTTGGAGGATTATAGAAAGGGAATGGGATGTGTCATGGTCAGACGAGTGTATGTTGCTCACATGGACTGTTTTAAACAGACTAAGAACTGATACCTACTACATAAGTAAGTACTACCTAGCATCTAATAGCAGTCAGTATACCTTAAAATAGACAAAAGGGGGATAAAGGAGCCTGGGAAGTGTGTTTGAGAACTTGACTAATGCGCAAGGGCTTGTGTGAAAGAAACTGGAATCTTGTGATTAGGATAAAGATGCCTTTGCAAACTGGCCTGATCAATTATGACCCTATAAGATATTTTGAAGTTCATCTTCCCTGATGCTCTCTGCGTCCGTGATCCTGCAATGAATGAGCCTCAACCACGCTTTTCCCAATCGGGTATACGTGTTTCCCCATACAATTTGTTTCGTCGCTTCTCATCTTCAATCAACAACGGTAGTCTCCTCAAACGCTGCATACAGAACTTCGATCCAGGGGTTAGCGTGTCTTTTTTGCTGCTTAAGGCGTTCTTAAACTTACTAGACCTTACAGTCGCATTGTATGCGTTGATCCGGCGCGTCGGCTTAACGCGCCGTCCCCGTTGATCGAGAGGGACTGGGCACCTCTTTGAATGACGAACCATTGGTTTCTGCAACTTGAGCCTGGTTAACCGGTCGCCTTCAGTCTCTTTCCTCTCTTTTGTTATTCTTGAATGCCTGCAGCGAACAAAGCGACTTGAAGTGGTGGCGGCTGCCTTGTCCGACCCGTTGTGATTGGGTTCTTTCATCCTCCCACCCATTCATCACGGCCTGGTGTTATTCAAGAAGCATACTCTTCCCCCACTTCTTGCATTATATCTGAATATCTTTCGTGTCGCGAACTGAGTCTGCGAAAATTCTACAATCTCCAACTTCACGTCGACAAACCTATTGACCATCTGCTTTCACTGCAGTTGGTGACCATTACTGCGGTATGTGAAAGTGTCTACGAGCTGTAAAAAACTGCGCTGATGATGGTCTAGGATACACATATACAGCTTCAGAAATATAGCGGCAAGTTTGTAATATGCCGCCCAAGAAATCCAACATCAAACGCCCCAGGGGTGGGACGGCATCTCCTGGCCCTTCGCGCCGTGGTGCGAGATTGAGCCCGAATCTGGGAGCCGCTGGTCTTCCGCACATCCCCACAAAACAGTCCTTTGCTTATGGCTCTTCTTCAACGGCGATACTCCCCAGCGCTATGAACGCGTCGGCGCAGAAGGATCTGAAAGAAATGGCCAGCACCATTGAAGATGCCGTCCAAACTGCCCGGGAGCGAGAGATGAGTGAAATCCAAAGCAGCCCGGCTATGAGTACGCGCTCGAGATTGAGTCCGAATATGTCGCCACCACGACTGCGCCGCGATCCAACACCTGATCAGGTACAGTTGAATGCGGATTTGCGCGCGGCTTCCGAGACTTCGAACGGCACATCACTCACTCCTCCATCTCGCCACTATAACTCTTCGAGATCCACGTCTCCTGAAATTTACCCTTCTCCTCTGCGACACCAAGGAACGGAACCCCTTGATCCCGTGGCTCACGGACTCGGCATTGAGACTGCGTCGGTCATCTCATATAATGTCGAGAGGGATATCCATGACGACGACTTGAAGCGGGAGCGTTCAGTCATTAGAGCACCGCCGCGACGATTTTCTGGGCTTCGCGGACAGGACGCTATTCAAGAGGAGGACGAACCCACGCACGATATTCCTAGTTCCGAGTCAGGCGATGGCTTCGTTGGAAGTGCTCCGGCGAGGACTATCATTCCTGATCACTTTGTGAAAGAACCATCTGTGGGGTCTACTGAAGAGTTGTCCACGGATAAAGGCTCACAGACAACCAATGCTCCAGAACTGAAGACTCCGAATACTCCGAAGGCTGGGTTTTGGACTTGGCTTTCCCGTATCGTCGTTGTCGGATGCATGCTGGCGTATGCACTCCATGCATGGAACGAGAGCCTCATGGAGTCTGATTTCACGTTTGGGGGGATCCACAGGACCAATAATACCGGATTGGATGCGCTGTCCAAGCAAGTTGTCAAGCTTGGAGCGCAGGTCTCGTCACTCTCCAAAGACGTGAGGTCAGTAAAGTCGGAAGTGAGCAAGCTGCCTGCCCCGACGACCATCGTGCAGCAGCCTCCTTCCAAAGGCCAAGGTCGCCAGGGGGATTTCAAGGACCTCAAGATAAACTTCCTCACCATCGGTTCTGGCGTGATTATCGATCCGTACATGACGAATCCTACGGCCATGCCGCCTCGGACGTTGTCGCAGAGGATGTACATGTGGATGGGCACCCATCAGCATCTCAACCCGCAACCACCGCTTGCCGCGTTGGCTCCCTGGGATGGCTATGGAGAGTGCTGGTGCAGCGTGCCACGGCAAGGAATGTCCCAGATTGGAATCATTCTCGGCCGCGTCATTGTGCCGGAAGACGTGATCGTCGAACACTTGCCAAAGGCAGCGACCCCGAGACCTGAGACTGCTCCTCGCCACATGGAACTGTGGGCACGATATCAATACGTCGGCAAGGAAGCCCGCCCTTATAATTCGCTATTCCATGCTTTTCTCAGGGGGTTTCCCAAAAACACTGCGGGACGGGACGTCCTTACGCCTAATAGGAAGATGCTGCGGGGGCCTGTCATGGAGGCTATGCGGCTCGCATGGCCCGGCGAACCGGACGAGGCGTTCTCCAACGATGAGATCTTGGGAGAGGATTACTACCGCATTGGAAAGTGGACGTACGACATTAACGGTCCGAATCACATCCAGCGGTTTCCACTCACAGCGATTATTGATTCGGACGATGTCAAGGTCGATAAAGTCGTTTTCCGGGTGAATTCGAATTACGGTGGGAACCAGACGTGCCTCTATCGATTGAGGCTGCTAGGGAAACCGTAGCTTTTCCTATCCACGAGCAATTTCCTCATTGCTCGGCAGTTGACTGCTCCATGGAGCCGTTATCACCGTTATATGATTCGGAAGTAGGCGAAGGAGTTACGGCGTTGGATGGATGATATCCCGGATTGGCTTTCTGAATTATGAGTCCTCATTTCGTCTGTATATTTCTATTAGACCAGTATACTCCTTGCTGTCAATTAAGTATACATTCACGCGTATATTCCATGGCCCATGGTTCCGCTAAGCTTTTGCCTGTGTAATGTGTCTGAAAAAAAGAGAAGTCGCAGGTACGCGTCTCGAGTCATCAACTGACTGCTTGATTGATTTTGATTCCCTGGTCGTACACAGTTATCTGTACAAGTCTCCAGCAGTGGCATTCCCATATGCAGACAGGCTCTATATGCATGATCTTTCACAACTCTAAAGTATGTACAGTCCCTTAAATAAAATCCTCCCCAGGCAACTCCGGGATCCCACCCGCACCCCGAGAGCCCCTCACGGTCCCTCTCCTCCCTTCCTCCCCAGCCCCAGTCAAAGAAGCCCCATGCACCTCCCAAGGCGGCATATAAACCGGCGGGCGCGCCTTCGGCGGCAATTCCGACGGCCCAAGATTAATATTCCTATAGAGAGCTCCCGGTCCAGGTCCGGGTCCAGGCGCCGGCTCACCAGGAGAAACAGCCATGGACATCCCCATCGCCTGAGCTGCGTATGGCTGTCCCTGTCCCATGATGCTTGGGTGAGGAGACAGATGAGTAGTATGGGAATGAGAATGAGAGTGAGCAGGAGGCTGCCCCGCATAGCGTCTCGCACTCCGATACTGCAGGTAGGCCAGAATGGCGAGGAGAGAGAGCAGCGGGAACCCGATGCCGACGCCCAGGCCCAGGGCGATTTTGCCTGTCGAGGTCAGGGATGTTGATTCTTCTGTATCTGTCTCTGTATCTGTGTCGGGATCTGTTTCTGAATTTGGATCTGCGGTTGGTTCTGTGGTTGGCGATGAGGAGGGTGAGGATGATTGTGTGATTGTGAACTCCCCCGATGTGAAAGTGCCATTGTTCGTCTCGAGAGAAAGATAGAATGTACGGGAGATAGAGAGATCGAGACCGTAGGTTTGCACGACCCAGGTGAAGTTTGTTATTGGGTGGTTGTTGTTGTTGTTGGTGGTGGTGGTGGTGATGGTGGTGATGGGTGTGGTGGGTGTGGTTTTTGCTATCCGTGTCCCGAGAGTGAAATGTTAGTAAAGTGGCCGTGTCTTCCTACATACCTGGCTGAAAAGGACAAGGTACTCAGGTATCTGGTGCTGGGCGCCCGGGGACGAAACCGGCACTAACTGGAGTATAGGTGTGGGCAGGATGGGACGTACAGAAGATATTACCCCCGGTGATATCACCCTCATTATCATCCTCATTATTGTCTCGCCGCTGCCAGAGACTAATATTGAATGTACCCAATTCCGACGGTGTGGTTGTTTTCCATGCGATCTGCTGGATTTCGCCGAGGGTGTATTCTATCGGGTCTGCATTGTTGTTGCTGTTGGCTGATCCGGAAGGCGGGTTGATGAAATAGGTTGAGATTGATTGTGCTTGAATCGCTGGTAAGAGGATGGTCCAGAGACAGAGACAGAGCCAGATAAAAATAGAGATGGGTTTGGATGTGGATGTAAAAAAAGGCATCTCAGGCAGACATTTTCGTGGTCTCGCTCATTCAATCATGTTATTGTTGCTCCGTCAGAGGACTGTCAGAGGACAGCGAGGATGAGAGGGAGGGAAAGGAAGTGAGAGAAACAATGAAAGTGAATAAGCGCGGTAGGTCCTGGTTATACATAACTATTCTATTAGATTATACATCGAGGCTGGATGCGCTGTGTTTCAGGGTTGTTGGATTGGGGCCATTGAGAGAGGGTTGGTAGCCGCTGTTGGCTATCCATGTATTCTATTTTATTCCCCGGTCTTGCGGCGCGGCACTTGCATATCAACCTTACTAGTAGTATCTATCTAAGCTCAGATAGGGACTAGTTGGTGGTTCGTGTGTTGGGATGGTTGGTTGGTAGCCATTGATTAAGCGCCGAGCATAATAGATGCATGCATACGGTAGCCCTAACCAGAGGTGGAATGAGAAGATCATTTATTCTATTTAAACAAGATGGCGTTGCATTATATTCGTCGCTTTAACTCCAAGAAAAGTTAGTTTTATATATACTACTTTCCAAAACACATCCGAATCATAACAATCGTTTACAGCTCTCCAGAGCTAGGAATGGTCAACGGACCGTTCTTCACCATGATGGTGAGGACCTCGTAGAGGACATCGGCAGCAGCCCTGAGAATATTAGTATACCGTGTCTATTGACGGGTAAAAAGAAGAACATACATGGTGGTCAGCTCAGCGTTGGTGTCGTAGGCAGGAGCGACTTCGACAATGTCGGCGCTGATAATGTTCAATCCGTCGAGACCGCGGATGATCGTGCGGATCTCACGGGTGGACCAGCCGCCAGTCTCGGGGGTACCGGTGCCAGGGGCGACTGTTCATCTTAGTAAAATGCCGAGATGGATTGGGATGAGTGATACGTACAGGCAGGGTCGATGGAGTCAATATCGATGGAGAGGTAGATAGGGTTCTCAGTGCCGACTCTGTCGCGGATCTTCTTGATGATACCATCGGTACCTGTTTCAATTAGTTTGCTTCAATGTGTATTTATTAGAAGGGAGGAGACGAACCGATGGTGTCGATCTCACGGGCCTCGACAATCTCAAAGCCAACGTAGCCGTCGTTCTCATAGTCAGAAGGTCCGGAAAGGGTGGTACGGATACCGGCGTGGATGTTGGTGTCGTTGCGGAGAAGACCTTCCATGGCAGCATGGTAGAAGTAGGTGCCGTGGTTGATGGAAGCAACCTCACTGGGAGAGCCACCGAAGACCTTGGGCTTCCAGGTGTCCAGGTGGCTGTCGAAGTGGATCACAGTGACGGGGCCGTAGGCCTTGTTAATACTGCGCAGCAGAGGCAGGGTGATGGTGTGGTCTCCTCCCAGAGTGATGATACGGGGGAGGGTCTTGCCGGCCCTGGAGAGGCCGTACTCGTTGGCATCGGTGAAGGGCTTGCGCATGAGCAGGCTGTTGTGGCCATCTTCGATCTGCTTGATGGCGTAGGCGTTGTCGTACCTGAGTTTGGTCAGACTTTGGGAACCTGGTGGATGCAGGGATGGGCTGGAACATACGAGGTAACTGGGATATCACCACAGTCTAGAACCTTGAGGTCATTGCTGAACGGGTTCGCCTCGAGAGGAACATTGTACCCTCCGCTGAATCCCAATTTGCGTGAGCCTTTACTCGTAAGCACCACCCATCAGAAGCAAACATACTAGAGGTTGAGGCGGCGAGAACCTTGTCTGATACCGCTGGGGCCGAATCTGGCACCCGGACGGTAGGAAGTGCCGGTGTCGAATGGGGCGCCTGGAAGTAGTGGTGTGAGATTGAGCGTACTGCGTCTTCGAGTTCAGTTACATACCGATGAAGGCAATGTCGAACTTCTCCTCTTCACTTGCAAGACAAGGGAAGTAAGGGAGACGACCGAAGGTGGAGATTCCAGAGAAGACCGAGTCGGCCTGAGTGCCACCGTCACCGGGGAGAGCGTTATACCACAGCTTCTGCAGGGGCCCAGTGAGGGGCTTCTGCTGGCTGCTGTGGGCAGATGCCACTGCTGAGAGGGCGAGGAGGCTGACGGCTGAAGCAAGCATGTTGATGTGAGAGGACGGTGTATGAGTTGACAAAAGAAGGATGAGAGAGGAGCTGGAGGCTGAAATCAAGGGAGTGAGCACTTTAAGTACCTACGTCTCCCACCAGCTTCTTCCCTTCGCATCAACCCACTCAATTGGTTCCTTTTCCTCATTCTGCTAGGTACCTATGCAATTCGCCCAATCTTTAGGTAATTCAGACGGATAAGGCAGATGATACACTGGACAGTTTCCATCAATTCGGCTTTCTAACCTCGCCTACAGACATCCGAACTCGGCCGCACGCCTTCTCCTCCGACCTTCTTTATCGAGGCGATGATCTGAGTCGCTCTGTGGAGAGAGACCCCTCCTCAATAAGACCTGCAGGCAGATCCCTACGTCGTCATGCCAGTACGGTTCATTTGATTCTCGCCGCAACTTCCGAAAAAGAGCAACGACGTGAGAACCATGGGGTGGATCAAACGGTGTGGAACTAGCTGATAACAATCCAATCGAGCTGCAGAGTGCAGAATGCAGATAGCAGTTCCGCCCTCCAATCATCCGGAGGGACGGACGTTGAAGCGAGTGGATTAGAACGTCAGTGTCCCTAAAGGGAAGCCCGGGAGAGAACTTGGAAGCGGGCACTAGAACCCCAGAGGGCCCAAGCCGGGCTAGAAGAAGCTATCCCCGGTTGCCGAGATCTGGGTCCCAACTCGTGCTGCAGTGGATTCCCGACTCCTGGCTAATAGTGATAACAGGTTCTTATCGCGCGAATGACATGAAACAATTGTTCTTATCTTTGACGTACGATCTATAGACCGACAGGGCCGACATATGTCGGAAGTTCCAAGTCTGCGCATCCCCACACATTGCGGTCCACGGAAAACCCAGGAGTCATGGATAAGCGTCTGAGATGAAGGTTAGGTATGGAGATGAGGTCATTTGTTTTCTCTATTTGCCTTTCTTTCTGAGATACTCGACTGAGTGATCCGTGGCCGACACTACTCGGATTGCTTCTATTCTATTCTCTAGCCGACCGGGTGGCGTCTTCCAGATCGTCTCCTGCCTCCAATCGCTCATGGACATCCATCCGACGAAAGGCCTTATCGACTTCCTTATCCCAGTTGCTAAGAGCCACAATCACCCACTCCAGCGCCCCCACCAAGTATAGCGCAATGCACTGACCAATCCACAACCCCTTCAACCCCCAGCCATGGAATGCAAGCCAAATCCCAAGAGGGAGTGCTCCGCCGTAGTAGCTAACCAGGTTGACGAGCGCACCAATATGCTGTCGGCCCATGCCTCGCAGACTGCCGCCGCAGCTGCCGTTCAGCCCGTCCGCGATTTGGAACAATGCCACATAGGGCAACACCTCGGCCGTAAGCCGTACAACGCGCTCGTCGGAGTTGAAGATTTTCGCGAAATCATTCCGCGTCCCCATTAGGCAGGCCAGAACAACCCCACCAAGGACCATGCTCAGCCAGGCGGCCGTATTGGCTGCCCGTGCAGCGCCTGCTGCATTCCTAGATCCTAGCAGGTTGCCTACCCGCGCCGACGTGGCCACGCCTACCCCGAATGGGATCGTGTTGAGCACTTGATCGGCGGTCATGATGACGCTCTGCGCAGCTAGGGGGATTGTTCCTAAGCGTCCTGCGGCGAGGGCGACAATTTCAAAAGCCCACCATTCCGTGCCAACGTGGATGACGCCGAGAATGGCGAGGCGGGCGAACGTGCGCAGGTTCTGGAATGTCTCGCGGGACCAGCCGCCCCAGCATTCAGAACCGGAGATAAAGCGAGCGTATAGAACCAGCAGGGCGAAGGAGAGCCAGTAGGAGATACCGAGGGCAAAGGGGGCGCCCAACAGGCCCATGTGAAAGGTGTAGCAGAAGTGGTAGGTAAGAAGAGCATTCAGCGGGGACGTTATGAGGAGAACATAGGTTCCCGGGCGCATGATACCTTTTAACGTCAGTCAGTATAGGTCCGAGATCACAGACATTGGACGGCTTACCCTGCGCCTGCAGATACTTCTTCATAAGCTCGAAATAGATATACCCCAGCCCACCGGGAATAAGACAGGTCAGGAAGCGCGCACTCTCCTTGGACAGCTGCGGATCTTGGCCTAGGAGGAGAAAGACATGCTCCGAGCATGCCCACAGGACGGCAACGGGCAAGTAAAACAGGCCCAGGACAAGGAAGCCCCTCTGCAGTAGGACCCCCAGGTCATGTTTGTTCGAACTGCCGGTGAATGAGGAAGAAGCCAGGGTATCGACAGCAGTAGTTCCTCCAAGGGCAATCATCCAGGCGGTAATCATGGCGAACATGAGCGAGAAGGCGCTGGTTGCGAGATGCTCTGGCGAGATGCGGCCGACGATCAAAACGCAGATTGTCTGAAGACTGTTTTGGAGGGTGTAGGCGAGGATGACGGGGATGGAGCCCTTGAGCAGCCACCAAAACTCGGAGAGGATGGCTTTTCTCTTTGCGTGCTGGTCATCGTGGTCTGGCTCTGAGAAGTACGGAGGGTCGTCGGGCTCGGTTGGTTTGGGAAGGAGAAATGTTCGTTCGGTAGGGTCGTCCAAGGAGCCACGAGGGGTAGGTGATCTATGCATCTTGCCTGGGCGACAGATGTCGGACGCAACGAGCAGCAACTTGGAACAGAGGATAACAACCCAAGGGCAAAAAGGTCGAGAGATATACTTCTCTAGTCTCTACCCAGGTCCCCAAACCGAACGGTTCCCGACATAATACTTGCATGCAGCATACATACAGCTAGTACCATCATCGAACAACCTATGCATGACAAACCCATATCTCGTTCAATCATTATAATGCGTAATTAGATACCAAGAAAGCATCTGAAATCTCTATCCCCCACGTCCCAAGACAATTCCAGTGGATCCGTCCCAGGGACCTGCCAGGCCGACCCGGGCGAGAACGCCGGTAGGAGAAGAGGCCGATCTCGCGGCATCTTCGCTCCTGAGTTCTCCGAGTTTCTCCAACGTCCAAGATTCCACAGCCATGGTTCATCCTCTCGAACCCTTATCAGTCCCGAGGGAAAAGCTCGGACCATATTCTCCATCTATTGCCCCAAACGGGAATAGACCGGCCTGGAATGCTGAAACGAAGTATGGGATGCGAACGTCGAAGGAGGCACGGACAGCCAAACAGAAGGTTTCGGGTTATCAGTTGGTCGGTCCTCGTCGATTGAGATCATTATCATTTCGTGAATAATGGCAATTGCTATTATTAAAGCTGTGAGGAGGAGTTTGGCGATGGAGGTTTTGAAGAGGGCGAGGAGGACGAGAAGGAGGGATGGGAGCATTGTCAGGTGTAGACTGAGAGATGGTCGTAGGAGAGAGTCTGGCAATTGGGACTCTGTGTAGATTTAGATGTAGATCATGTATTGCAGGCTGTGCAGTCTATATAGTAAACCGAAACAATAATAATAGAGCGGACATGAAGAACACCTGCGTAGTGTTAGTCAAAGGATTCACCAATAGATCTTATCAGCTCCCCCCTACACTAAATTGCTTGTCTCTGTTCCTGCTTGGTCTCCTCCTCCTCCTCTGGATTGAATCTTCGCCTCCACCACCATCTCCTTTACCCCGGACCATTTCGCGATAAGAGATAAGTCCATTCAGAGATATCGTCTTGCATCTTCATTCGGTACTCCAACTATATATCATATCTGCGTCAAGATGCCTGCTTTCTATATATCCTCATTATCCCGGTGCTCATCAACACCACATCCATCTGGCATTCACTCACCATGGAGAAGAAGCCCGAGAAGATGGACAGCAGCCTCCAGGAAAAGGCCTCCCCCACCGTCCACGACACCCCCATAATTGAACACAATGGCCTACCGGTCCACCCGCAGCCGACTGCAGACCCCCTCGACCCGCTGAACTTGTCTTGGCTGCAAAAGCACACCATCCTGGGAATTGTCATGATCAAGTGCGTTGGCGCTGACACCTACTACTACCTTGCTCGTGTACCCACTAACGAAAGTACTGTACAGGTATTTCCTCTTCACATACCTCACCACCACCACCGTCCCCTCCTCCCCGGAGATCCAGACCCAGTTTGCCATCTCCTACTCCCAGGTCAACTGGACCGTCGCCCTCCCGGCCCTGGGTCTCGCCGTTGGACCGCTCATCTGGTCCTCGCTGAGCGATGTCTACGGCAGGCGGATTGTCTTCGTTGTTGGCACTCTCATTGCTCTCGTCTCGACTATCGGCGCTGCAGTCGCTGATAAGTACTCGGGGTACATGGCGGCGCGGTTCTTCCAGGGCTTTGGTGTGAGTCCTGGAAGCACCGTCGGCTTGGCTGTTGGTATGTTTCGGCGTCCCCTTCTTTCTGAACTCCTGTTCATATGAGTAACACTGGCACAGTCAACGACCTCTTCTTCGACTATGAGCGCGGGCAGAAACTGGGTCTCTGGGTCCTCGCTATTGACTCAGGTCTTCTAGTCGGGCCAATCTGTACGTTTCCATTGCCTACCTGCCGATCTATATTTATATACAAAAGGACTAACAGAGGACAGTCGGCGGCTTTCTCAACCTCGTCAGCCCCGCCTGGATAAACTGGTTTAACGCCATCCTTTTCGGCGCCCTCCTCATCCTCGAGCTCGCCTTCATGCCCGAAACTCTCTACCCTCGCTCCCTAATGCTTACCCGCATGCCGCTCTCCCCGTCCCCATCAACACCCGCCGACATCGAATCCCCTCCACTTAAACAAGAACAACCACAAACCAAACCCACCGCCGAAAGCGAAGACTCTGCTGCAGTCGCACGGACAAAATCCCTCCCCTTCCTAAACTACACCCTAACTCCGATCCCGGGCCTCATTCACCCACCCCTCTACACAACCCTAACCCGCTTCGTCCGCACCTTCGCCCTCCCCGTCATCCCGCTCTCCGTCCTCGGTTACTCCTTCCTCTGGTACTGGTGGGTGTTATCCGTGATCACCATGGTGCCAGCGGCGTACCCGCAGTACTCCGCCTTGATTCAGGGCCTGCTGTTTTTGGGATTGTTGATCGGAACCGTTGTCTCAGAAGTGACGTGCTCGGGACGCCTGAGTGATTACATCGTTGGAAGACTGGCAAAGAAGAATGGAGGTGTTAGGGTTGCAGAAATGAGACTTTGGCTCGCGTATCCGGCTATCCTTCTTACTGTTGGTGCGTTATCCTATCGTCTACCGTTACTAAATATTGCAAACCTTGAAATAAAGCTGACGGGCACGAATAGTCGGACTCATCCTCTTCGGCGTCTCAATCGACAAATCCTACCACTGGATGGTGGGACAGGTTGCCTTCTTCCTCTGTATGTCCCTTCCTCGGCCCATTCTTCTTTCCTCCCTCCCTCCTCCCCCACCTACCCTCAAGACCCAAGCCAAAAAGTGAAGTACTAATTAGACGGTTCGGAACAGTCGCCGCAGGAATCCAAATCGGAAACACCGTCACAAGTAGCTACATCATCGACAGCTACCCCTTACAATCCACCGCGATGGTCATTTTCTACGCCGTGTTCCTGAATCTGAGCGCCTTTATTAATCCTGTCAGTCCCTCTCCTCTCTTTTATCTTTCTTGACCAATTTCGGTCTTTTTCCATTTACCTTGTCCAAACCATGATGGAATGGGATGAGCCGAGATGAGATGAGACGGGTGCTAACAGACGCGCAAACAGTTCTTCATAGCCCCATGGCATGAATCCGTCGGCTGGACCTGGACGTTCACGACACAGGCGCTTATTGTCTTGGTTCCGGGGACCCTTCTCTTTGCCGGATTGCAGAAGTTCGGGGCCGCGTTGAGGGCGAAGGTGCCGATGCCGTCTTGGGTGAATCCGGAGTTTGATTTGGCTTAGCTTTCTTCTAATATTCTTCTTTTTTTTCTTTTCTTTTTTTGTGGGGGGAGGATTTTAGCTTTTCTAGTAATTTATTATTTCTCGTCGGTGTTATATTAGAGCTTTTGGCTTTTGGATTTCCTTTGTGGATAACTACACTGACTGTACATCTTGTTATATGGCAGTACGTATTCTATAATACTTTATGTTTAATTGGTCAGGTTAAAAATGCCTCTACCTACCTATAACTAGTTTTGTGCTATCATAGAGACACTAGGCATTGATTGATAAGTATCATCGAAATCGAGGTCTTCTTCCTCTATAACTCCCACAAACCGACTCTGACGATCATCATCAGGGATGATCTCGTCCAGCTCTCCGTCATCAAAAAGATTCATCATGAAAGGAAACTCGTGATCATGTCTGTTCAAAATCTTGTTCCTGAAAATCTTATCAACAAGTTTATAATAAGAAGTAAAGAACCGCCTGATCCGCCCTTCCTCCGAGACCACCCCCATACTTCTCACATCTTACAGCGCAGCCAGCACATTCTCAAGCCAGAGCCGGTCTGTCAGAGCCAGCGGATCATTCCTGCCCGGGAACTCGGTCTGGTATTTTGCAGAAAGCGCCTCGCTGAATCTTCCAAGAGGTTCACGCTTATGCTGGTCTTCTTCCCGTCGAAACCTGTGCTGAATACACCGGAGCAAGCCAATCCCATTGTCTTTTGCTTTGCGCATACGATAGCGGTCCGACGAGAAGAGACGAAATGCAACTCTCGACTGATTACTCACTCCGGCTTTCATGATGTCTCTCCAGAGCTGAGCCTGCTGGTAGTTGGATTTCCGAATGTGTGCGCGGCAAAGATAAATAAAGGCATCCCGGTAGAGCCATCTGATCCGCAAGTTCTCGGCCATAACAAGGGTTTTCAAATGTCTCTCGCGTAGCTCGTTCCACAGGTGCCCATTCACGTCCAGTAGTAAAGTGGTGTGCAGGTAGTCCCCGAGCCAGTCGTAACGGCCAATTTTAACGGCGAAACGGTAGAATTTGTGGACTTCCCGTAGCGTGGTGAATTTCTGGACGTGGCCGTGGACTGCGCGCAACCACTGGATGAACTGGAGGCCTTGGCGGCCTACCTGAGCGCAAGTGGGCTGGGGCAGATAGGGACTTTTGGGGATAAGCATGAAACCCCCGTGATACTCGTCTTTTGTTGCGATGAGATCGTAAGATATTCCAGACCAGGGGTAATGGACCGAGTTGGGCTTGATGCCTTGTAGACGGGGTACATGCTCCGCCATTCTGGAGAATACAACGAAGAGGGTTGAATCATTGACCTCAATGACTGTGTCTGCGGGCCATTCGGGGGTTGTGAGGGGTGGTGCCTGGATAGGCTCTGGGTCCATCAGTACCTTATCAGATAAATAGACGTTATGTTCTAAGTAAGAATGATCTGTGATTCTAGGGAGCGTAGGCGGCTCTAATATCAAGTGCCCTATTATGAAGGCTGGGAAAGGAGTGGATGGTGAATGATGGATGCCGTGGATGCAAGATGCCTAGCAGAGTAAGGCATGGTGCATGGTCGTTCCTACCATGTTTCTATATCACAGATACTACAAGGGTATTATAACTTGAAAATTCCAAACCTCTTCAAACCCATCGCGCCCAGCACCGCAAGCACAATCCCAAGCACTCCCAAAGCCAGCACAACTTGCCACACCCCATAAAACACGCTCCGCTTGGCAATCAGCATCTCCCCAATCTCCTCTTCAAGCTTCTCTCCCATAGCCCGTAACGAAAACTCCCGTTCAACACGCTCTTTCGCAACCTTTGCCATCCGCCCTACCTCCTTCTCATCCATCCGATACAGCACCTTCTCCATGACCTCTGTCCACTGTGCCGGATCCTCAGCGTCACGGAGCCAGCCCGTTTCGCCTTCGACGATAGTTTCCCGTGGACCGCCTGTGTTGGAGGCCAGAACGGGAATCCCCGCGCGCATAGCTTCGATAGGGACGATGCCGAAGTGTTCGTTTACTGGTGTGTATAAGAGCAAACTGGACTGGGCAAGAAGAGTATCGCGGAACGCGCTGGAGACAGACGGTAGAAAGAGGACGTCAATGGAATCTGGAACTGACAGAGCGGAGGGTACGGTTCGGGATGTGGCTGTTTCGAGTCCCAGTGATGCTGCCAGGCTCTCTAATTCTTTATGATATTGCACATTCTCCTGTACGCGGGGATCATAACCACCTGCCATTTTGTCAGTCTGAGCCAACCTTAAGCCCGAGCAGGTAAACGAACCAGCAATAACCAACCTCACCCCTCTCTTCCTCTCCCCGAGGCCATGATACGCCCGTATTGCCAACGCAAGATCCTTCTTCCTCTCGAACCTATTCACACTCAACAGGATCTTCTTCTTCCCACCCCATAACCTGCCCTCATCCTTCTCCACCACCCCATCACCAATCTCAGCCTTAGCCTTAAACCCAGCCTTAGTCCCATCCGTATCAACACAAGGATAAACAACCCTAACGTCCCCCATCCTCTCTCTCCCAAAAACCCTCCAAACAACACCCCTCGTAAACTTCGAGTTCGCAACAACCCGATCCGCGCCCCCTATCGCCCACCCCTCAAACCAATCAAACGGAACCCGATACATCCCCTTCAGTATCCCGAGTATCCCACCCCCATCTCTCCGCGCAAGCAATTGGTCCGGAAAATGACAGTAGAATAATATCCGCTGTCTCCCTTTCCCTTTCCCTCTCCCTTTCCCTTTCCGCCACCGCGGCCCAAAAATCCGTAGCAGAGGCACACAAGCCGGAACCTGGTCGACGATAAACACCTCATCCGCTTCCGCTTCCGCTTCCCCTGCATCCATATCCCGATTCCTATCCTCATCCTTATCTCCCATTGTATGCGCATTCCTCAACCCAGACGTAACACCCTCCCCCAAAAGCTCCACCGTCAAATGCACCTGTCTCAGAATCGCCATAAGCACATGGAACCTCCCCGCAACATGGGCCGGGAAGATACTATTCCCGCGAACCCGCACGTCGAGCGTGCCATCGCGCGCCTCCTCGAAGCAATGCGCCTTGTCGCGGTGCGAGGTGTAGATTGTGACTTTGTGGCCGGTGGCTTGGAGAGCGAGGGCGACGTCGATGATGAGGCGTTCGGCGCCTCCGATGCCGAGGTCCGGGTGGATTATTGTTATGTTTGCACGGCGGGGGCGCTTTGAGGGGGGCTGCATCGTGGTGGGTGGTGAGCTGGAGCTGGAGCTGGAGCTCTTGATTTGCGGGTGCGGGGGGAAGAAGCTGAAGGTCGATAGCGGTAAGGTACCTACCTGTACAGCTAAACTAAGACACGCGGCCAGAAACTACGTCATGTGATTATTCAGCTTACAGCGTACGGTCTACACCTGGATCTATTCCAATTCACTGTTTCTATTAGTAAGTATTTACGGGTTTATGGTAGCTATATGATATGGGGTAAAATCAATAAGCGACCTAAGCGGAGGCAGCTCGACGCTACCAATGGTAGAACAAAATCATAGCAAAATTGGCTGGTCAGAATCAGGTATAGAGCAGAAACAACAGCATTAGAAATCAGATTTCTAGCAACTGGGAAATCACAAGAAGGGGTCGTAATCGAAAGTCATTAAAAGAGCGGTACAGAAGGGTAACAGGCATTTGTGCATAATCGAACTCGAAGGGGGGAAAACAACCAAAAACCAAAAACAAAAGGTATCAGCTGGAAAAAATACAGGGGAATCAACGTTGAGTTCATGATGCAGTGAAGATTTCAGACGTTTGAACATGGGGAGATAGAAGCGCGGCGATGCAGACTGTATACAAGACAGGGGGGCTTAGAAGCAGTTGAGGGTGCTCTTCTTTTTCTTCTTGTTGAGTGCAGCCATGCGCTCTTCAAGCTGAGCTCGAGCAGCTTCGGCCTCACGGCGGGCGTTCCTCTCCTCCTCAACCTGCTGTAGGGAAAGGCGTTGAGTGTTGCGCTCCTTGCGCAGCGTCGTCAGTTCCTCCTCGAGCTCCCAGGCCTTCTTCTTCCAGGCCTCGCAGTCGGAGCGGACCTTGTTGCTCTGCGCTTCTAGATCGCCCAGAGCTTCTTCCAAAGTGGCAGTCAGTTGCTTCTCGGCGTTGAGGTGCTTCTCAATAGTGCGGATACGCGCCTCTTGTTCTTCGACAATCTGGCTGCCGGCTATCTCCTTGCTAGCGTGACGGGAGCTAGGAGGAGAGGAAGCGCCGCTGGCTGTGGCAGCGATGGTGGGAAGCGGTGGAAGGGGAATAGCAGGCGGGGGAGATGGAAGCGAGGCGGCCGAAGAGCTCTTGCGGAGATTGGATGTAATTGAACTGCTCCGGTCGTGGTGCGAGACGTCTTGGTTCTTGATTTGAAGCTGATATTGTTAGCCCAGAAGAACTGTTTCATTAGGGAGATACGATGTGGCTCACCTCGAGCTGCTCAATGCGCACTCGGTAGGTTTCGATATCATTTTCATAGGTCGCAATCTTAGCCTTTGCTTCTTCCAAAGCCTGTTCGCGCTCCTGCTGAATGACGGAGAGACGGTTATTGTGCTGGTCGAAGCTGTTGGTAATCTGTTCCTCGAGCTCCTCCACTAGGCGGGCGCTCTTCTGCTTCTCGGCCAAAGCCTCCTCGAGCAGCGATTCCTTCTTCTTGATCTGTTCATCCCTCTGCCGCAGGGTGTCCTCGAGCGTGGCAACAAGAACAGCGAGTTCGTTGACCTTGGTGTCTTTTTCAGAGAGCGACTGGTTGAGCTCCTCAGCGCGACTCTCGTGGTTTTTGCTGGCCTCGAACTGCTTGCGGAGCTCTTCGTTTGTGTCCATCAGCTCAGAATATTTGTCGGAGAAATGTTGCTTCTGCATGAGAATGTCTTGGATCTGGTCGGCCAGGTTTTCTGCCGTGACATCAGACTTGATGAGATCCGAGACCATCTTGAGCAACTTTTTCAACTCCTCGCGCGATGCCGAAATCTCAGACTGCAGGGCCTTCATTGCCTCTTCGTGTTGCTTGTTCTCTTCCGCAAGCCGGAGCTCATGTTCAGCCTCAGCCGCAGCCTTGGCACGCTCCTCCAGTTCACTGAGCTCTTTTCTGTGAGACTCCTGGAAAGACTCCAAGTCCTTCTTATACGACTCGATAAGGGATTTGTGGCCGTCAATCTCTTGCTCTAGCTCGCTAATACGAGCCTGGCGCACTTCCAACTCCTCCGACGATGTCGCAAGATCCGTCGCCTGCTTTTGGGTCTCCTGCACCTTTTCGAGAGATGCAATCTTCTCCAGATGGGCTGCAGTCATAGCTTCGTGCTCCTCGATCTTTCTGGTCAATTCCTCGACCACCTGCTTTTGGCGAGCTCTTTCACTCTCGAGTTCCTTGGCAGCTTCTTCCTTTTTGGCAGCGTCTTCAGCAGCAGCGCTGCCCTCAGAACGCATAGCGTCGATGGTGGCTAAGGCGCTACTAAGTTCCTCAAGGGTAGACTTGAGCTGCTTCTCAGATGACTGCAGAGACTCGATTGCGGTCTGGTGCTTGCCCTTCCACTCCGTCAGTTCGCCCTCAAGTTGGGTGATTTTCAGCTCCTGTTCCTCCACATGGGTGTCCTGGGCCTTGGCAGCTTCTTCCTGGGTGGTCAGAAGAGCCTTCAGGTCCTCAATCTCCTCAAGCAGGACCTTCTCCCTCATTGCATGTTCCTCCTTCAATTGATTTAGGGCATTCTCCTGCTGAACGACTTGGTCACGCAATTGATGCACTAGACCCATGTCAACCGGAGAGCCGCCTTGCAAACTAGATCTCTCCCGGGTGAGCCCAGAGATGATCGTGGCCTTCATCTCCATCTCCTTCTTCACGCTCTGGTTCTCCGCTTCCAACTGCTGAATGCGTTCCATACGAACGTGGAGCTCGTGCATGGCAGCCTCGAGATGGAGTTCAAAGTTCTGCATGGTGTCTGGGCGGGACGCAAACTCCTCGACCGCTAGGGTTCGCAAGCCACTTATTGAGCGATGGGCGCGGTCAACATTCGACATGACGCTCTGACTAGTTTTCCTGCGGATCACGGGCACGAATCCAGGCGTTGTCGGGGGCGATGCGGATCTAGACCTCTGCAGCTCGGCCTTGAGCGACTCGATCAGGTTCAAAGTATCCTCGTGTTCCGCCTGTAGCTCAGCATACTTTTCTGTCATGGCACTGACATTCTCTTGGTGGTCCTGAAGCAGTTTGCGCATGTTTTCCACTTCACGAGATCCATCGTCCTCGCTTCCCGCATCATTCAAATCCACCGTCGTTTGAGTGGCCTCAGAGTTGGCATTATACGAGTCTTGCGAAGTAACAGGCTCCCCGGCCAAGGATAATTCCGATGAGAGTGATTGCGAGAACGAGTGTTGTGTTCCACTCTTCGGCGCGGGTTGCCTGAGCTCCTCTAAAAAAGAAACCGGACGAGAAGCATTGGGGGTTGAGATAAGTTGCTGGACCTTCGCAGCAGGGTGTCGGGCTTCGTCTGCGGCATCCTGTTGAAGTTCCGCGAGGGCTTTTAAGGCCTCCTCATACTTGGCCTCTAGGAGCTCATACTCGTTGACGGTATTTTCGTGCTGCATCCGCAGATCGAAGAGCTCCTGGCTGACTGTTTCCAGCTTATCGGAGACAACCCGCATTTGGCCAGGACTAGGAGGGGGGTCAAGTGCGTCGCGGTTTTGCACTGGGTCGAGGCGGCTGGCAGTCTCTTCGAGAACTTTCAGGTCGGAATCCCCCTTTCCGGCCAGCGCTTCATGCTCGGAATTCTCATTCTCGTCCTCGGGGATTGGTTCGGCGAACTCCTCGTCAGATTCAGGGATGGCGGTCTCAACGGCCTCCGTCAGAACATCAAGGGACATTCCACGCTTCCGAGGCTGGTAGGCTCCCGTTGCAGCCTTATACGATTCAGGTTCGTGGGTCACCTCTTCCTTGTTGGTGCCATTCTGTTGGATGTGGTCCAACTCGTAGAGAAGGTTGTCTAGCTTGCTGAGGCTCCGTTGGCGTTCGACAACATGCTCCAGACGTTCAACCTCACGCTGCATCAGCTCCATATCCTGGTCCGCCTCGGCTAGACGCTCTTCCAAAGTTGAAATGTACTGTTCGCAGCTAGCCTCGCTCTCCCGAACGCGGCCGAGTTCCTTGCGCAATTCTGATACTATTGCGTTGTGTTTTTCTTCGCCAGAAGCTTGACCATCGATTCTGGACTCCAGCTCATGGAGATATGACTCCGTACTAGCTTCTCGGTCCAGGAGCTTCTGAACGCGGGCTTGGAGCTGCGAGTTGACAGTCTCGACGTAAGCACATTTGGTTTCACGCTCAAGGAGAGTGCTTTCCGTCATCGATAGGGAGGACCGTGTGTTTGACAGAGAAGACTCGAGGCTCTGGATAGTCTTCTCGTACTCCAAGACGACCTGTTCAACGGACTCGGCAAAGGAGTGAGACCGCTTAAGCCTCTCGACAGCGCTGCCCAAGGTAGGCTCCACGCCTTCGTTTTCACCAGCCTGTTCCGAGTCCCTGGCGAGCTCGGAAATCAGCTTGGCATGACGTTGACTGAGAGCGTTGTAACTTTCTTGAATATCTAGAATCTGGTTTTGCAGTTCCATCTCTCGCTCATTTTGACGTTCGGTCCGATCCTGAGGAGCAGCGGTTCGCCGGTCGTTCTCCTCCACATTACGGAGTTGCTGTCTTAGGAAGGCAACCTCAGCCTTGAGCCGCTCGATAACCGCATTTTTGTCACTGTCATCCGCAACCTGCTGAAGACGCGGCTTGCTTTGGATAGCCCTGGCTCTTTGCGCGTACTGGACTGTGTTCAACGTCTCACTGAGGTGGAACTCCGCTGGAGTGACACATGCAATCATATATGTATAGGCATTCCCGCCCAGCGAGTCTTGGAGTAGTCGAGTGAGTTTGGAGTCGCGGTAGGAGACATGGGAACCGGGATGTCTGGACGACAGCTGCGAGATAACTTTCCCGAGCGCGGCAAGACCTGCGTTGATCGAAATGCCCTCACGGGCGCGCTCACCGGAGGCTCCGGTGTTCTTCAGACGCTCACTTCCTGCCAAGTCGACAAAGTGCAGCTTGCTGTCGACGGTCACAGTCTGGTCGGCACCAGAGACCATCTCCACCGGCGCGGACATGCGCTTATCTTTGGGCGAAGTGATCCCATTACCCGACTTACGCTGGACCAGGTTCAGACTGAAGACTGCATGGGACCGCGACGATTTGGCGTTGATCGCGGTGGAATCGGTTTGCCGGATGGATGACCCAAAGTTCAAAGCGCCGATCAGGTCCTCGAATGAGTTGATGGTGACTTGGTGCAAGCCGGTCAAGATGATACGGCCTTTGGTATCCTCGCGGATCGTGACGGCACTTCGGTCTCCTGCTGCCGTAGAGTCGGGTACAAGCAAATCTCTCAGTTGTTCATTGTAAATCTAAGAAGTCAGCTACGCTTGAATTGCGCACATCCGCCCCCGTGGGGAGTAATACCTCAACATAGGTGGCTTTCAGCTGCCAGCTCTTATCGGCATTTGTTTTCCCGAAACTGGAGGTAGAGCTAATGGAGTACCGTGATGGAGTACGAAGGCCCGTGGAACTGGAACGATTATGCTTTGGGCCTTCTAGTTTCTCAAACAGAAGTTGAGCGGCGCGCGGGATAATGCCTATCCTAGTCAGCGGTCCGGTCCTTGGTGCGAGCAACGAACCAACCCACCCATTGCTTCAGTCTTGTTCTGCTCTTTCGGCCCTGAAGTTCCCATTGTATAGGATTTACCAGCGCCGGACTGGCCGTAAGCCAAAATGGAGACATTGTAACCCTGCAGGAAGGAATTGACACTGTCGCTGAGATATTCCCAGATGCCTTCTTGGTCGACAGTCTCAGGGAAAACACGATCAAAAACGAACAATTTGCGACCTTGCGGTACATCGACGGCTAAGCTTGTCGGGGAGGTGACATGGACCATGGAACGCTGGAAGCGTTGCGGAATCAATTCATAGCCCGGGTCGGTCGGTTTCAGAGGAGGGCGAACACGGACAGCTGCGAGACTGCAGGTTAGTACGGAACGAGGAATTTACGTGCGGGATGGCGTGCAAGGAGATCGAGATCCCCGCTATTGCAGCATTCCGCAGAAACAGATCGCCTGGTGTGTAACGCACCGACTTTGACTGCAGTCTTCGCATCGTCGTCAGATGCCCTGCTTCCGCCATGTCTACTGCCCACGCTCATCCGGCTGTTGCTTCGAGGGGTGCGCATCAGGGCGCTGAAAGGTCGCTGGGGCGGGCCCGTAGGCGACGCTGGCGGCGAGGCCGTCATGACCTTTTAAAAGGCAACCCGCAAACTGAGATTAAGGGAATCGATGCGGTGAGTGGGTCAATTATTGGTCAAGTAACGGAGGTGGGAGTCATCAGCGGGGATGATTCAATTCAAGCTCGTCTGCGAAGTAATAGCGGCAGAATCCGGCAACCAGAGAAGAGAGCGATGGATTGCGAATCGCGACACGGGGTTGGATGTTGACAAGTCTCTACTTCCAGAGCGTTAGACATATTCGGATATGGTGATCGGAAAACCAAGCAGCTGCTTCGAGAACACTGACCAGAAAGCTGAATCCAAATTTCGTTCCCACTCGGCCAAAAAAAAAGGAAAGATATAATGCTAGGTGGAAGATACACAGGCCCGTCAAACGGTCAGGGGTACAGCAGGGACAGGCGAACCGTGGACCCTGCGAAGCAACGCGACGGAGAAGGAGAGGTAACGCAAACCGAGGGGTGGAAACCGAAGGATTGACAGAATCGATGGAGAAGGCGCGAGGATAAAAAAAAAATGAAAAAGAAAAAGGAGAGGGTGAGGGTAAACAAAAAGGAACGACCTCGAGAGAGCGAAAGAAAGAAGTCGACTGAGCCGTTGACAGGCTGAGCTACTTTTTGATCCAATTCCAAGAGTTGAGTCGACGGTTAGACTCCTGAACCGCCGAACTTAATAATATGAACCAACTTAGTCCTCCACTACTGCAGGTAAGGTACATCTTACTTACTCCATGATGAGCCGGCTGTTCCTGACTGCTACTCAGATGTTAATTCTCATTCTTATCTCCGGTCACCAACTCCCCTTGAATAGGACGGGGAAAAGCTTCCCGTGAGAAGAGTTCGATTTAATCTGATTTACATCAGCAGTTCGCAGCAGCTACTCGGATGATACTAAGCATTTTATCGTACGCATATTAAAATATCGTCCTTGGAAGTGAAATGCTCGACAAGCTTGAGGGTCCTATCTACTAGGTGGCCAACTACTCCTTTTCCAAATCTGATGGTGCTTACATTCATTATTCAACCGTTGGAACAGTTCGACTACTTGCGGTCTTCTCCTGACTCTGCAATCTGCATATTATTTCCTCCGCACCGGCTTGAACCGTGGCGCCCCGTGGTTCCAGAGACGACAAACCAGAATCCTGCGTATCAGACGAACCAAGGGACTGACTCCCCTTTCGGGGATCAATTATTATTATTATTATTTTCCCTTTCCGAACACTTTCTTCTCCAGTTATTGTGTATATTTACCGGTGCTTGGGAATAATCATCCACGATCCATCTCGAATTAACGCACGAACGCTCGTCCGTTGAAGCTACTGACAAAGGAGGAAAAGAACTACAATCTGACAGGAACACTACGTTACATAAGGTATCAAGGTATTAACCTGAACAAGCGAGATGACGAGCAACCTCGACCCCGTGCCCAGACTCGTCGAAATTACTTAGTGCGAGATGGAAGCTTCGATTTGATTATTGCGGGGAGCCACCTGCACCCTAAGGTTGTTCCTTCTGCGGGTGGCCGACTTGACTCGACTTGACGCAAAACATGCTTCTACAAACCGTTCGTTATTATTAGTCAATGGATCATAAAATGTCCCTCAGCCAACATTGCTTCTGGTTCGCCCGGGTATAGTTGCGTTATCTTTCTCCGTCCTTGATAACTCGCAGCTATGTGTCCGGAGGAGTCGTTCTTGCGGCGTCGGTGCCAACGACCGGATAAGACTATTCAGAGATGTGGAAGTACAAAGCCAATATGATGCGAACATCAGGGAGCCTCTGCAAGAGGATTTGATGCACGAACCAAGACATGACATGGCTTAGGGATGACTGGATACTGTGCTCCCGATCTAGGCCACTGGCCTACCTATTTAGGGGCTCTTCCCCGGTCTCCCACTACCTCGAGACTCGAGCCTCGCTTGATCCATGGGTGAATTGAGTTATAGACTGATGATCCATTTGACATAGCCCATTTCCCCGATCCTGAGAGATTAGATCTTGGCTCCAGCCACTCGATCCATACATCGAACCGGAAGCTCAGGAGTCACGATTCACACTCATCAGCTTCATAAGCCTATACCTACATTATTCTTGCTCTGAATATTCCACGATCTCCCTCCCAACCTTTAACCGAAGAAGGAAGAAGGATTGGGGCGAATACTCTACAAGACTACGATTATTGAATGGTGACAATGGTCGAATGCTGATCGCCAGACCAAGGGACGAAAAGGGAAATTCTTCCGTCGCTCATCCTCGCTGTGCCGCTGATTGCTTTGTATGCTCCGTATCAGCTCATACTCTTTGCTCCACGACCCTTTATATTATTTGTGACCACGAAGGCACAACCAGGAACTCCTACATATTCCGGAGCTTTCGACCCCCGAGAATTGCAGAAGAGCCCGCCAGACTACCAATTCCACATGGTCTGTATCGCAATCCGGCACACAACGTAGCGGATCCCATTTCGAAGGGTTTGCGGAGAGAAAACCGTTGAAGGCCGAGCCACTGAATCTGATTAAACCAGTCTTTCGCGTGACACGAGACTCACCAAGGCGATCGGAATATCCGGGAACTGTCATTTTAAGCCCGCCAAATGTGCAGCATCTTATACCAATAGTCCAGTTCAATTCGCGGTTTCTATTCTTTCGCTGATGCCTCGCTTTCTCCTCCTTGGTGAGAACTCGGGAGCCGGTGTTATTTGTGCACCCAGCTCTTAAGGTTATGGAGAAGGATTATTATCGCCTGGCTTTCCTCCACGAGTCCCTAGATAACGATCGATCTTGGCCCGTCTACCGCACACAACTCAAGCTTGGTAATGATCATCTTAGGTTTCGGCACATTTCCTCCAGAAGTTCGGCCTGGCAATGGTCACCAATATAGCCGAAAGCGCTGCCTTGAGTGCAATCCACGACTGTGCAATCGGTACAGGAGATGGCTTCAGAACAGTACACTGGACCTGCCAGACGGTGGTGTAGGTGCAAGGCCTTAGACAATGTATTACCGGTGACGAGCCCAGGTCCAGAAAATAGGTAAGAGAATATATATATATATCTAAAAGGTGAAAGTCCCTTGACAGTAGATGCACAAGTAGATAACCTATAGAGGGTAGACATAATGTACCACCCCAGAAGACGCCAGGGAGAAATAGCTACAGAACTGAAGCTCAGATTTTTCATCAGTGCTTGTATCTTTACATGGATTTGAGAATACTGCCACGGAAGATGAGCACTTCTGGCCTGGTCTAAATTGTGCACGTGATCTCGTGCTGAGATGAGACGCGACACGTGAACCCCGATAAACGAGATCGCAAACATCCAGACATTTTGATATCGCCGTGTTTCTGCTGCCCGCCCCCGGGATGTGACGATGCCAGGGCCAGAAGTCATCAGCCTCCTCTCTTCTACTCCTCCCCCCCCAGCTCGCCATGAGCCCTCATCCATCCGACGATTCCATTCCAGCCCGCCTGCTCCTGCCCCGATACCCATCCTGTCCGACGACAGCCACATCCCGGATTTTACCTACGATGACGAGGTTGACTTCGATAAGCCTTCCAAGAAAAGGCGCTTGACTCCGGAGCCCGAAACCGCACCCAGGCTACCGCGAAACAATGACAATGCATTGCCGTCTCGGGATCGGAATTCCTTGTTCACCTTTTCCGATGATATCGTCCTCTCGTCTGATGGACCCGGGCCCTCGAAGGCGCCTTCAAGGACACCTGTCTACACGCTAGAGTCTGATCCGATTGTGCTTACGTCTTCTGCGCCTGAACCGTCGCGGGGCAGTCCGTCTCCGGGGAAGAGCCATAAGCCACGGGCAAATAACGCTGCGGCTGGTATCCTCGTTGACGATAGCGACAACGATTTTACTGGTAACGGTGAAGGGAAATATGGGAAAGGAAATCATGGATCAGCGTGGAAAGATGCCATATTAGACTCCAGTGATCCAGTGCGCTTGCCGGATCCGAGCGAGCTGTTTAATAATTTCCAGGAGGAGGCTGACTTCGTGGCACCTAAGCTTCGGTCTGAATTCTCCGGTAGAACAGCGAGCTTACTGGCGAGCCTTGGTGGTCGCTCAAAAAGTGGCCTTACTGGTACCGGAGCGCGCACGAGAGGAAAATCTCGCCAAACCCATGGCCTTGATGAGGGCGAAGAGGATCCCGATGAACTGCCTGAGCCTAGTGCGCCACGCGGCTTGAAGAAAACGAAGAAGGCTTCGGCTCCAGCCAAGCGGACTACGGCGGACAAAGAAGCAAAAGTAAAGGAGCGCGAGGCAACCAAAGCGCAGCGTGATCGCGAGAAGCAGCTGGAGAAGGAGCGAAAACAGAAGGAAAGGGAAGAGAAGGCCAAAGAGAAGCAGCTGGCTGCTGACATAGCACAGGCCAACAGGCTCAAGCTTGACAAAAAGGTTTCCACCCCGGAGATGATCCTGGATCTCTCCTCGTCACTGAAGGAGACTAGCGTTGGCAACCAAGCGATAGAATACATGCGGCGGCTCGGAGTGGAGCATTCGTTCTTCGACAGCCCTATCCCCAACGTCGTCAAGTGGCGTCGCAAGATGCAGGCCAAATACAACGAGACCCTTGGATACTGGGAACCCTGCGATCTCCACGTTCGCAAAGAAGAGCACGTTCTATGCCTCCTCACGGCACAGGAATTCGTCGACATGGTCACCTCGAGTCTCGACTCCGAAACCCCAGACGCACCCAACAACCTCGAGCTCCACGTCTTACGACTCAAACACACCTACCCGGGCTGCACAATCATCTACCTAATCGAAGGCCTCACAGCCTGGATGCGCAAGAACGCAAACTCCCGCAACAGAGCCTACCAAGCCGAATTCCGCCGCAACCTCGACCAATCCCAAACCTCCTCGTCCTCCGCAACAACAGCAGCACCAGACTCGACATCAACCTCAACATCCCGCCGCAAGAAAACCAAATCAAAGCCCGACCCCGCCCCCATCGACGACGACACAATCGAAGACGCTCTCCTCAACCTCCAAATCGTCCACAACTGCCTCATCCACCAAACTGCCGCGGCCCCGGAATCCGCCGAATGGATCAAGACATTCACCGAACACGTGTCGACAATCCCCTACCGCCGCCAACGCATGGAGGACAACGACGCCGCCTTCTGCATGGAAACTGGCCAGGTCAAACCCGGCGAGAACGCAGCAGATACCTACGTCCGCATGCTGCAGGAGGTGAACCGCGTCACAGGGTCAATGGCTTATGGAATAGTTAATCAGTATCCTACCGTCACGCAGCTGGTAAAGGGGATGCGGAGATCCGGACCGGCAATGTTGGAGGATGTCAAGGTTTGTCTTCCTCCCCCGTTTTACCCTGTTATTTTGATCTTCATCTCCCTTATTCTCTCCCTCTCCTTCTCCCTCTCCCATAATTTCTTCCTTCCTTACATTACACCATATCCAACCCCGGACGAACTGACAATATCCCCCGTTCTAGAAATCCGCAAACAAAAACGGAACCCTCACGGAATCCCGTATCGGCCCTGCCGTGAGTAGACGCCTGTATAAGGTCTTCATGGGCCTCGACCCGCATTCGACCGATATCTAGTATCTAGGTAGCTGTCGCTATCACGCCTACTTACAGCCTTTTTTTTTTTTTTTTTTTTTTTTTTTTTTTTTTTTTTTTTTTTTTTTTTTTTTTTTTTTTGACACTCTGCATTGGAATTATTGGTTGAGGTCAATCCACCATTGTGGCGTCAACGCATTGTATATTGGGTGGTTGGTTGGTGAGCTGGTTTGATGCTTTATTCAATTTTATTGGGGTTGTTCCTCGTTTTGGGGGGTTTTAAGGTAAGGTACAAATCAGGTGTTGGTGTTGGCGTTGGCATGGATTGGCATTGGCGCTACCAATGGGGCAACTGCTAAGGCGTTGGAATGGAATGGATTAGATTCTCTTTCCGTGAGCATTGAGTTATTG
>MU628511.1:0-90532 GCA_025688805.1 Aspergillus egyptiacus | reverse complement strand
GGGGGAAATAGTACAAGGCTTCAGTCAAGCTCGAGATCGAGACGATTACCATAGGTCCAGTATTGCTTGCAGATACTAAGATAATAGAGAGGGCTAGGTGCGGCAAGGGACAGCGATCAGGGTCTGGCAGTGTCTATCACTTTGTCAAGGCCTGCGTGTCCCCGCTGGTTGTGTTTCGGATTGAGTGGTAGTGGTGCAGATAGATAATAATGCAACTTCATCTCTTGTCCAGTTACCTACTACCAGAACACTACTAGCCGGGTAGTCTACTAAGTCTAACCGAGAGTCTAGACGGAAGAAACTGTCAGAGGATAATGGTCCTTAAATTACGACTTGAAGATTGGGATCCGGTGGGCAATATTTTTCGTATTGGTCTGTTGTTTGGCGTATATGAAGTGGTAGTCTAGGTAGGTCGAGTACTCGTCTCGTCGAGTCCCAACAGCAGAATTCCATCATGAAACGTCATCTCCCAGCCTCGGAAACCGTGAGCGTGTTCATTTAATCAACAATTGCATCAACTTCAATCTCCACTAACATCCTCTCATCAATAAATCCACCCCTAACGACTATCATCGTAGCCGCTGCCCCGACAACCCCCGGCTGGCTCTGGCGTCCCAGGATCTCGGTGAAGCCCTTCCCAACGGCGGTGCAGTCCTCATGACGGCCGACGAACATTCGCACCCGCACCACGTTCTGAGCTCCCTTGCCGCCGAGGGCTTGTACGGCCTTGATACATTCTTCAAGTGCCACGCGTGTCTGCTGGCGGGCGTCACCGGGGAAGAGAATCTGCGGGGCGTGGCTGGGAGAGGCGGGATCGACTGCGGTAGTGCCGGATACAAAGATGTGTTGGCCATGGCGGACAGCCCGGTAGTATCCGATTTGTTCTTCAAAGGGGGATGGTGTGGAGTGGAATTGTTTCAGGGAGGTGGGAGAGGCCATTGTGAGAATCAGTGGCCGTCGTCTAGTCTAGAAACGGCGTCCCGTATTTCAGGTTGTGATCTCGGCCAGCTTGAGTTGCTTCGTTGGCAACATTACCGGTTTTATACGCGTTGCCGCGCAACTAGCGTAGCTTGTGTGAGTCACAGGGCATCTCCCAAACCAATTCGAGGTTCGTGTCGCCCTTTATACGTGGACTGGACGTCTGATAGCAGACGAGCTGGTTTTTTCTTTTCCAATGTTATAGTTTCAGTGAAGGCTGATGGCCGTCTCATGAAGTGACCGACCGGCTTCGAATGTCTCCCTCTCGCCGGGTATGAAACCTCCGAGGCCGGTCAGTCCACGCCTGCAGGCGACGATTCGCGGCAAGCTTCGAATGTTGCTTCGCGTCGTCGGTATTTTTCAACGGCAACTGTGAGCAAGATGTATTCAAACCGATTTGGTGGGAGGGTCGAGATTGCTGCGCGTCACGCTGAAATCGAAAGTTTGCCTTGTACGAGGTGAAGGACTGCATGTTCTGCCGGTCTAGAGCCGTCTGGAATTCCAGACATTGCAGTACAAGCTGCTTGACGCCATCGGTGAGCGCGTTGGCCCGGTACTCAATCTCCGGCCAGCAATCGGGACCCCAGAATGGATCCTCCCGAACGGCCGTCTCCAGCGCCTCGAGCCAGAAATTAAAGCTGGGCAACGGCCGACTGGAATTGAGCAGGCCCGGGTTGAGCAAGTGGTCTGACAAGAGACAGGCCACGGCGACGAAGCGAATGGTCGGCTCTGAATGCAGGACGTGCAGGACGATGCAGGCGGGGCAACGTTCGGTCAAGTACCAATCATGTTCTTCGGTGAATATGCAATGCAGCCAAGCATAGGCGCTGCGCGCTTCCCCTCGAAATGCGCGCTCTGGTTCCGCTCCTTTATGGGCGGGCAAGATACTGGCAGCGACGCGAGACGCTTGGTTATGGAGTAGGAACAGCGGTAGCAGGAAGGTGTGAATTATATCCCGATGGAGGCGGAATGATTCCTGCTCCTCAGTGGAGCAGGAGTAGCGGTGGGAGGAGCAGAAGCTGTTAAAAAGACAACAGGGTCAGCGACAGCCCAGCTTATATTATTAAAGGGGCTTAAAGAGAAACGCACCATGGGGCTTCGAGGCCCAATTCCTGGCGTCTCAGGTTGTCTCTGACTGCCCTGAACGCTTCATTACGCGACAGCTTCTCGTCAGCAGCGGGGGAGATGCGAAAGGGGCAGATTGTGGACATGATTGCTGTTGTTTATCTGTTTATCTCTATCGATCGGTGGGCGAGGGCGGAAGGGGTTAAAAGGGTAAATCGCCGTGGGAGTCGATCCCGCACTAAGCTCAAGCAAGAATGGAAGTCGTCTACCTAGTTGTAGATGTGACGTCTGTACAAATGGCACCACCAGCGGAACCAATCAAGCAAACTGGAGACAGCGAAGCGAAAGTTTCTGTTGACTTGTCGATCGATGGAAGTCCCAAGGCTCGCATGGTCTGGAGGGAAGATGGGGGGAGGAACCGGGGGGAGGCAGAAGTTAAACGAATGACATGAGGATGGAGAGGTTAAGGAGAAAGGGAGGAACAATATAAAATAGAAATAAATAAAAGGCTGTCAAAATTGAATGCAGCGATGTCCTGTTGAATTTCGGGAGAATGGGGCGTGGGGGGCCACGCCGGTAGTGTAGTAGTAGTAGTATTAGTAGTAGTTAGTAGTTAGTAGTAGTACCTTAGGAGAGTATATTTAGTAGATATTACTTAGTACTGCCAGTGTAGTAGTAGGAGTAGGGGGTCAAAATCAAGATCCAAAATAAAGCAGCCGAATTCGGTGAGCAGACCCCGTTATCCACGCAAGCTTCTGTCGATCCTCTTTTGGAAATCTTCATCTCCGGATTCTCTCTTCACATTCACAGTCACAGTCACAGTCACACCGTAATTTGAATAGCCTACACAGATTCTCTTGCTTTTCCTTGACAAGTCTACCTGTCTTGTTGAAACACCCGCCCTCTCAGTCTCAAGGTTGCAGTCTCAATCCTCGTCTGCTCAACTGGCCTGTCTGCCCACTCCCCAAACTCTCTCCATTCAAACGGGCAAACTCTGCCAAGTTCCACTTCAATTCCAGCAGATCGCAATCAACTCACGTCAACTGGTGGAGCGCACTAGAATCCGACCAGGGTCTCGATCGTGGCCAAGAATTTAGTTTCTCCGACTTGTCGGTGCGTTAAATGACGGTAGCGGCGATAGCGCTCACTCGATCACGAAAAGCGAAAGGGGAGACCGCTGTTCCCGCTTGCTATTGGCTGAGAATCTGTCCGAGACCTTCTCTCAAGACCAGGATGCGGCAATCTCCTTGTTCTTGATGAGAGTCATTTTACAAGGGAGACCAACGACTCCGACTGCAGCAGATAGATTATCCCAGCGGCAGGTTCTTATTTCCCCCCGGCCTCTGTCGCGTGCTGCGTTGCAGGGCTGACCAATTCCATTTAATTTTTCGGGCCACTGCGGACTCGGTATGTAGTAGACTTAGGTAAGGTTGGTCGAGGTCGAGGTCCGACCGGATCTGGATTCTTCCATTTTCGTCTCTTATCGCTGGCGGAGTCTTCCGAACCAGAACCACAAGCTGTTTTACTTTTGCTTTTAAAAGTAAAAAATATTTGACAGGGAGACCATATACATCATGCAGACTGCACGAATCATGGACGGCAAATGGCAGCGAGACCATAGCGCCTCGTGATTATGAACCGTTGGTCCAGTCTTCCACGTCAGTTGCAGGTGCAGATATGACTGGCGCATTGTTACCACTGCTGCATAGGTTGTATAGTACAGTCCATGTGTCACCAACTGCCCTGCCTTGCATTCGCTCTGACTAGCAGAAGCTTGAACCTGAAATACTAGTTGTACTCGTGTACATGACTTTTGGCCAAATCTTTTACGCATGTCAGCTAGATTATTATTTGGGCTGCGTGGGATGTCCCTCTGATGGTGGCAAAACCACATGTTCTCCGCCTACGGACCTTACGCTGGGAGCGCCGTTCTAACGACCTGGAGCTTCGCCGATCTCCGTCACGAGAAGTGAGCGAAGAAGCCGATTGGCCACGAACCAGACCATTTGACAAGGGTCTGTAGACTGGTGTGAGTGACTGACGATGCATGACGGCAGGAAAAGGCATCAGTGAGTCTGGACTCTGGAGTCGTTGACAACCAAGAGCACCTTTGGTTTGTAATACAGGTCCTGCCGATATCAACGGTGGATTTTAGGTACTAAGTAGTAGGCGCAGACAAAGTCGCTTGGACACTGTATTCAGATTTGATTCAACATGTCAATTGCAAGAGTACTTTAGCATTATTATTATGGTATAGTATTCTAGTCCATCAGTAATACTGCCTTGATCTTCTCCATCCATGTAACTCCGGAGTTGCCGAGACTCGGAGAACTACTGAGGCGGGGTAGACATTGAAAATCCTATTTTCTATATATTACCAAAGGATTCACAAGAAAGATTAACATCGGCAAGATGGCCGAGTGGTTAAGGCGAGAGTCTTAAGTAAGCGGGCAAGTTCTTGCCTGACACTTGGAGATCTCTTATCGAAAGATGCGTGGGTTCGAACCCCACTCTTGCCATTTTTTACTCCTCTTCCTCCCCTACCTACTACTTACTTGTAGTGTGTGGTGTACCTATCCCGTGGCTGGCTTTTTTTATTGAGAGTTTTTGTTGCGACTGTATATTCTCCGACTGAAAGGAAAGGAAAGGAAACGTAGCTGACAATGCCATTGTTAACCTACCTCTGCAGTATATATTCCTTGGAATAATTATAATATACCTAATACATGGTCCGTACCTACATACCACAGCCTTCCGTTGCTTCTAGTGCAGACGGACTGTCCGTCCTCCGACTGACTCGGGAATAGACTCCATAATAACCTGATCTGGGGTCCCCTTTTCATCCAACCTTGCCAGACTTGTCTCAAACAATCGCGGCAACCCGGTCTCCTTAAACCCGACCCCATTGATAACCATCTTCGCCAATCCCTCCGCCGCCAGATAAGCCTGCGGCATGCCGTGCCCTGTGAATCCGCCGATAATCCATAGTCCTTCTTCTTCTTCTTCTTGTTGTTGTTGTTGTTGTTGTTGTTGTTGTTGTTGTTTCCCGGGAACCCTACCGACATGAGGGAGCCCATCGGACGAATAGCCCATGACTATCAGTAGTAGTGGACGTCAGCACTATGCATACGTAGCTTCAAAAGCAGAAGAAAGCATTGAAAAAAAGGGTGGGAAAAGATCAGATTGTGAAGAGGGAGAAAAGCCAAAAACATACCCCCCGTCCAAACCCGATCCGTGAAGGCACCACTATCCTCCCACCCCGCAAAAGATCGCTGCATATACCCATCAAAATACCTGGCCGCCGCCTCCAGCACCTCCCCATCATCACTGACTCCATACCAACTATCCGGCTCGTGCATAACGGCCTCCTTACCCCCGCCAACAACAATACTCCCGTCCGGTCTCGGAATCAAATAGTCAAATTTCCACTCCCCCTGCCGGATGATGTATGTCCTTTTCAGAACAGATAGGGACGGGCTCGGAGACACAACAATCCGACTCACTGTCCCCCGCACAGGGACAATCTTGTCCTTGTATACCGGGAGAAGGGAGGAGGTGTAGCCGTTTATTGCGACGACGACGTCTTTAGCGGCTATGCTTCCTCGGGAGCTCACTACCTCCCATCTACCGGTACGCCCGTCTCTCTTGTTACCAGGGGATAGCTTCGTGAGAGAAGTAACCACCGTCCCCGTCTGGAGATTCACCCCGCGCTCCACGGCTCTCTCCAGTAAGCCCATGACAAGCTTATACGGCCATAGATGGCCGGCAGTGTAACTGAAGCAGGCGATTGCGCCCTTGACGCCGGAGAATTCCTCGCTTGCTTCCTCCCCGCACACGAAGGACGTCTCCTTTGTCGCCGCGCAGCCGGCTTGAATCAAGCGGTCATAGCCTTCTTTCAGCTGAGCCGCGTGCGAGTCGTCGAGCAGGACGTCCACGGCTTCCGTGATGGAGAGGTCGCAGTCTATTTTCTCGTTTCGGACGAGGTCCGTGATCGCGGATATGTGCGCTGCTTCGAAGGAGGCGACTTCGATTGCGGCGTCGAGGCCGTGTTCGGAGACGAGGGTGGTGATCTGGTTGTACGGGTCTGGTTTTAGGTGGCCGCCTTTTTATATATATCTCCATTAAATATTGGTTTAGATTTTCCTTGCGAGGGGACTGATCTGAAATTGAGTTAGGGTTTGCTGAGAGAGAAGGGACGTACCGTTCCGCCCTGTTGCGCCGGAACAAGCCTGTCTTCCTTCTAGGATGACGATTGAGGGCGGCGATGATGATCCTGCTGTTTGCTTGAGGATGTGGTGCGCCACTGAGGCACCGGCGTAGCCGGCTCCGATGATGACGATGTCGGCTTCTGCGGGGAGAGTTGGGGTGGAGCGGTGGTTGTCTAGGGGGTGGGGATCGGTTCGCCAGAAGGGGGTTGTAGGGTTGGGGGAGAGGGATGGGGGTGACATTTTGTTGGAGTTGGACGACGAAGTGCGGAGTTATCCGTTTTGTGGGCTTTTTTTCTTTTTGGAGCTTTTACATAGGTAGGTGGTAGGTAGGTACTGGGGTACAGAGAGGTCCTTCAGGTATATAAGACAGGCAGGGAGCTGAGGGGTTGGGAGCTTTGGGAGAGCGGGGTGCTTTGCATGAGGCGGGGATATACACTTATATTCCTTGGGTGTGACTGGATGCAAACCTGGAGATAAAGATGTTGGAGAAGGATAGATATCTAGAGAATATTAATGGAGCAGGCGGGCTTGCCGTCATGCATAAGGCATGGGGTCTGTGGTATGATTGAATAGAATTGAAATTCGATCTTATGGGGATGGGCAAGGTATGTGAATTGGAGGTACCTGATCTGGCCAACTCTCTCCCCAGGGGACAGCCATGGATGCTTTAATATGATGAGATCCATCGTCAAGTGGATCGCTAGATGTTCGTGAAGGCGTTCCCAAGTTAACTGGCATCACGCTAACCCTAACTCTCAGTGGCATGGAACCAGCCTACAGTATCCAAGTACAAGCGAGTAAAAGGTTTGTACATGATCACCCCAGTCCAGATCAGCTGCAGGACATGAACGGGCAACAACATATGTAGAAAGGGGTTTAAAAATCAAGGGAAACAAAAGAGCAGGCGGTGGATTGAAGATTCCCCAAACCAACGCGATCACGGCCCCTGTGCGCCTTTCCCTTTTTAGTACTAGCATCTGCCATGGATCATGGATGGATTGGGAAACCATCGAAGGTTACTACCTTAAGGTACCTACAAAAGGAACCCCTCCCGAGACCTTTCCCAAATCTACACCCACCACCACCACCACCACCGTGCTTCATTACAATCCCATGTCCGAATCAAGCCTCCCACCCGTCAAAGATACCTGGCTCCGACGCAGCCTGACTCTCCTCGCAATCAAACTATGTAAAAGGTTTCGGACCCGGCTGTCGCAGGTTCTCTTCCTTACGGATCGACTCTGCGTCAAACACGGCCCCTTCCAGCACCTGTCTGAAGCACACGCCATGCAATTCATTGGCGCTAATACTTCCATCCCCGTGCCAAAGGTCCACTGCGCCTTTACCCGGAAGGGGAAGACTTACATTGTCATGTCTCGACTGAGCGGCTCGCCGATCGCCCATGGTTGGTCCAAACGGTCCGACGAGTCCAAAGCACGGCTGCTAGAGCAGCTGCGAGGCTATGTGGAGGAAATGCGCGCCTTGAGCCCGCCCGCGTCTCCGTCGGGATCGAGGTTTCCGGTGCAAGGCCTCGGCGGCTCCAAGCTTTACGATAGTCGGATATTCAACGGCGTACGCGGCTTCGGTCCCTTTGAGAGCATTCAGGAGTTCCATTCTTTTCTTACGGGCGGGATTGAAACACCCCCCGACCAACTTCCTGAAGTTGCTGAACTATTCAGCATGTACCGAGCGTCATCGTCGCGTTACGGGACCTGCTATACGCATGGAGACTTGTCAAGCGCAAATATTCTTGTCCGAGGAGATCGCGTTGTGGGGATAGTGGATTGGGACACCTCCGGCTGGTACCCAGAATACTGGGAGTACACAATGGCCTGCAACGTCAACACTTACAATGAGTTCTGGAGAGAGGAAGTGGACCACTTCCTCCAAGCATACCCTGAGGCGCTCGAGATGGAGCGGATTCGGCAAAAATATTTCTCTGATTTCTAAGGCGAATAATATGACCCTCTTACGGAACAGTCTCTTTATTTTCCAGCAAATCAAAAGTTGGGACGGTCCCAGGGGCCCACGATCCTGAACCGTCGTACCGTCGCTGCTGCCGCTTCCGTTGGATATAGCTATTCGCAGTCTGTTCAATCCGGGGCCAGGTCGTAATCCGGGTTCCCAAACTCTTCCGATCAGCCTCCAGAGCAGCAACAGCATTCTTCACCCAGATCCGACAGGTCCAGGATTTGTCATTCTGCACAATCGGCACCGCCGCCAGTGTTGAGCGGAGTTGCTCGCCATTCGTCACCTTTGCAATCAAGATTCGGCCAAGTAACATGCTCGTCTGGACAAGCGGGATCTCCAGCGGCTGATATATCCACTTTAGGCCACTAGGCTCGGCTGGATCGACTCGTTGTTGTACGTGGTATCGATATCCCCGATTGCCTTCTGCCTCTTTCTTGGGCCCGACAATGAGCGCCCAGTGATAGGTGTTCGGGTCTCCCCCACCTCGCGCATAAAGGCCGACGTATACACGGTCTTTGTTTCTGGATGACGGCATAGTGGAATCAAGTTTCCGTAGGAAACCAAAGAAAAGTGGCTGTACGTCCTTGTGAGAGTTATTTATACACTCATACTTGAGGAGGTGGGGAGAGAAAGCGTACGGTTTATGGTTGCCCTAGTTCGATCCTTGGATTTCTATCCTAAGCAGGTCCTTCGTAGCAGGATGGCACGACACTCAAGATTTGAGTGAGTAAAACAGAAAGCAAGCTCAGCTCTTTCCCTGTATATATAAGGGGGCTGTAACCCAGGTACGAACCAGTAGGTACCTTAGTTTAGTACTTGTGATGAGGAAAAGCAAACCTTCCACCTCCTCAGTTAAGTACAACTTTTTTTCTTTCTTTTTGGATTGGGTCATTACCTTAGGTTACAAGTCGAAGGAGACTGAAAACGGGCCATATCTACTACTAATATTAAGTGAGTACCTAGGAAGATACCTAGTACGTCGAAGATCCTCAGGTTGAAGCGTCCCAAGGTACTACCTAACTACTATAGCATTCCAAAAAAAAGCATTGTTGCGCGCCTACCTTACCTACCTACTACTTACGACCTCATCATTCACAGCTTGCGCAGACTGAGGATAGATAGGTAAAGTAACCTCCGATAAGTACAAAGGTTATAATCAGTTCTTCCGCATAGTGCTTACTTTTTTTTTTTTTTTTTTTTTTTTTTTTTTTTTTTTTTTTTTTTTTTAATTGGCGGCAACTGCAACATCACTGCAGCCGGGAGCGGCTACTTGGTGCATACTACTAAAGTACCTTAGGTAGTACTGGGTCGACTCAGTAGTTGAACCGAGAGTAGGTATGTAGTACTAGGTACCTGGGGTAGGTACTACTTTTAGTAGGCAGCTGCTCCAGAAACGGTGTAATAATAAAGAATATTAATATAATGATCCAATCAGCCAGTCGAGTCGAGTCAGCCATTACTGTTCCCGCCCTTGCCCACGAATTCCATGCTATACCACCACAAACGCCCGGGGGTCTACTTTCGATGAGATGCAGGCGACAGTTCGATCGTTGATTGGGATGATATCAAAATGTACGAATTATGCGGAAATTGAAAGACGGATGACGGTCCGTCAGTTCAAGAAATGGGCACCATCGACGCCGACATACAATCGCCTCATGATGAAGAACGTTGGTTGAATGGTAGCTAGAGAAAAGTCGTACATGGTGTTTTGCTCAAGTAGAATTGCAACGGAATATTACTCCCAGTCCACCGTAACATTGCTTCATATAGTCATGATTAGCCCAAGGCTCAAAAATCAGGCTGACGGAACAAAAGGAAATCTAGAAATGAATGAACGAGGAACCCAACTCCAACAGCAGCAAAAAGGTGTAGGTTGCAAGAGTATAGCCAAATGGGAAAATGAGAAATACATGGGGTATATAGAGCGAAATAGACAGGACGTAAAGAGATATATGCAGCTTCTACTTCAAAGCCATCCACGGGGTGGCGTAGCTCCATGCTGGATCACTTGCTGCCGCTCGACTAGACTGTCTGTCTGGCGAGACGCCGCGCCTTTTCTTCGGTTCTTTCTTGCTTGCTGATCTTCGGCTCGACTGTCTATGCCCTACGTATGGGCGTTCAGCATCCGTATCGATGGTGCAATAGGATTCCGTGTCGGAAGAGCTTATATAGGCCCTCGGATCAGAAGGGAAGTTTGGGCTCAAGTGATCCGTTTCGTCTCCAAAGTACTCTTTCCGTGGGCTCCTCGGAGACGATCGTGATCGTGTCGCCGTTCTCGGGACAGTCAGTCCGACGTCTTTGGATGAAGGCGCAGGATCAGGACGCCCCCGACGGCCCGTACTGAGGTTAGAGGAGCAATGAAGGGTAACTTTCCCCTCCGTCTCCTTGATCGCAGCAGCCAAAAGCTGCTCAACCTGAAACGCAGTAGGCCGATTACCTGGATCCCGGCTAACCATGTGCCGCGACATGGCTAACATTGGTCGAATGGCCTGGAAGACTGGATCCTTGCGCTTCTTCGCATCGCTGTCGAGAAGCGTAATCCACGAGCTCACTTGGCCAATATTCCGATCCAAGTGGAAGGAGCAGTCTGCAACACCGCCACCGCGGCCAGCCGTACGATTCTTAGCCCCGCGGTGACTGGCAAATGCGGAGATCTTTCGTTTGCACATGTACGTGAATATATCCAAGAATACAGCGCCGAGTGAAAAAACATCTGATGCTTCCGGATCGGTCTGTCGGGATTGCCATACCTGTACCAATGCCCCACCGCTAGGATGCGCAGTAGACAGCCCGATGGCATTTAGTAGCATCGAGCTGCGCTCCTCTGAAGACCCTGAACTGTTGGAGGAGGTAATTGATGGGCTATATAGGATGGGGCTTTTTATGGAAAGGCCACGCTTGCGCGGGCTACTTCCTATACTGGACCCAGATGAAGATGAGGAGAGCATAGAGACCCGGGAAGACGAGTCTGGCGGGCCAACGCGGATGACTGTGCCATGCGATGTGATCGATTCGGGAGGCGGACTCAGCGGCTCCGAGTCTGAAATATTCAGTCCCTTTAGACGACCCAGATTTAGCCTGCCCGGATGCTCACGGGCCTTGCGACCTGTTCGTCCTCCGGATGGAAATGTGGCACCAGCAAGGCCGCTGTTTTGAACGCCGATCGCGCGCACCCACCGTTCCGGGGGTCCATATTGATACGATTCAACATCGTCCACTTTCACGGGAGGGAGTAATGTGTCCAGAGCTTCATACTGGCCGATAAAGATCCTGAAGTCGGCATCAATAAGTATGTTTGACGGACGGACGATTCCGTGGACCTGGCCATGGGCATGGAGCCAGGTTAGCCCATGGGCCAAACAATGAGGCCAATTGACCAGGATTTCTCGACGTCGCTCTTTCGGAAGCTTTTTGAAGGACTGCGGGGTATCTGTGAGGAAGGACATCAGGTTCCTTTCACATACCCCGGAGAAGAGGATGCACACGGTATTGTCGACAAAGTAAGATGCGTAGATGGAGTACACATGGTCGTGGGCCAACCTCCTCATCGATCGAATCTCTTCGAGGACTTCGTCTTCCTCGAAAAAATGTGGCGCACCTCCGATAGTGACTTGCGTCCGCAGATATACCTTGCAAACAGCACCTGCCACAATGACCCTTTCGACCCCTTCTTTCGCCAATGCAGTGCCCGTTTGCAGGGCTTCTACCGGGACACCTTCGTTTTCAGTGTACTTGACATGGCTACCTTCTTCGATACCCCTCACGATAAAGCGCCACTGGGCGAGGAAAAACTTGGAGTCAAGCTCAGGGTTCGGCACAGCTGAAAGCTGTAGCCGGTCCACGCTGTGCGCAGCAACCGGGAGATCGTTATCGTCGTATGATTCATCTATGAGGTGAAAGATGCGCTCGGGAATCCCAATATCGACCAAAATGAGAAACAATCTCCCGGCTTTGGTGAGGATCCAGTCGAGGTAGGTCTCGTTGGTCAGACCTTCGCCCCAGGCCAAACAAGCCACGAGGCGGGGTTGTGCGCTGGACGGCAGATGTTTGAAGACACACTCAGATGAAATGGTGGCCTTGATACGATCCTCAGGCCACCAGACAGAAGTCAACGGGGACATGTTGAGCTGACGGGCCCCAAGCACAGAGCACGAAACAGGTATGGAGTCTCAGAGCCTCCTGTGGACATTTCTGTGCGGCATCAATTAGGAAAGGGAAAGGAGCACTACGAGGAAATTAAATTCGAAGTGCGACCTTCAGAGATTCGAGAACCGCCGGGGCACTCAGTACGAAGTAGGTACCTGGGTCTAAGCCATCGATGCAGATGATTGAGGTTAGCCAAACACGAGGCTTATCTTGCGGCCGGGACACTAGACCACCACCCAGTCGCAACGCGACGGAGGGGGTGGTATATTGGCCAAGAAGAGGAGCTCCCATGGTTCTGCCTCCTTGGGGACGGGGGAAGAAGATCCTCAACGTGGCAATAATAATAATGGCGCAGTCCAAGGCTGAGAGCGAGGAGGAATCAAACGGTTGGAGAGCTGTTGTAGATCCGAGGATGAATCAGGAGATTGAGTGGACCGGAATGCATCCAGGATCGGAGCCATTAGAACTAAGATGGTGGTCCCAACTAGAATAGATTGAGGACAATTGCATGATATTATTGATGGGTGGATGAAATAATGATAAAGAGAAGAATGGAGATGGTGTTGGCTCCCAAACAGGAAGGATGCTTATCAGTCCACTCCACGGTGCTGCTCGGCTCCAGCTGACCCTCGTAATTGCCAAGGTAAAACTCCCTTCAGCCATGATAAGCCTGGGCTCTCTTCCTCTCTCTTCCTTACTCTTCTTCATCAGTCCTTTCCATTTGATTAGGTAGGAAGGATTTCAGAATGTTGACCGGGACTTGGACGGACACACGAGGCCTGTCGATTCCTCTTTCTGGTTGTGCTGTTACTGACTGCAACTCTCCAGCTTTCAGATCTCGTCTTCCCCCGGAAACTGCTCTTATCTTTCCTGTCGGGGTCCGCCGTGTCCATCAATCTATCATGCCGAATCAAACCGACCCAGCCTGGCCGTGCCGTGGGGACTTGATACATATTCAATCGCCATTGATTTGACAGCCAAGTTCAATGGTGGCTTGGTTGGAGGTTCTTGGATATTATTGTCCGGTCCAGCCATTTCCTCTACCTGCATAAGACAATGTTTTTTGACCGGCTCGCCTTCCCCGGCAATATCCGCGTCAAAGGCGCTTCATCAAGAAGTTACTTGATGTTACCTTCTTGCCAGAATTGTCACAGTCGACAATTACTATATTTTCTCATGCATGTCTGGGAAATTCACACTCCGTCCATTAGATCCACGACAGCTTGTGATTACGACCACTCCTGAACTCCAGGTATCCTGCGCAGGGAAGGTTAGACCACCATTTAAGATACTGGAATAATTCTTTTGTCGCTGTACGCGCCAGAGTTCATGATCCTTCAGCAACCACTAATAAAAGTACCGCAGATCTCTGATCGGTGGCCCGTGAAACGCTCGAGCCGAGTGACAACTTCCCGGTTCGTATTTCTGCTACTGTCATCATTCAAATTTGTACAGAAGAGCACCCCTATTGGCGTATACTGGCTCGTGGATCAGTCCAAAGTCCTTCTTTGGCTGGCGGCAGTTTGTCGATCATGAGGCTAAGACTATAGCCATGCATATCCATTACCCATGCACATGCAGTGACAGAACCTCCCCAGCCTAGGCAATAGACACAGATAGTTGGTACAAAACTAGCCAAGCCATGCACCTTCTAGCGACATTCGATCCCAAGCACCGGCATGCTTCTCCCATATGATGACCCGTGAGTGGACCGACCAGCTGGCTTGTGCTGTTATCATCTGTGCTCCTCTCAGTCTCGGCGCCTTGTTGTCTGATCTGTATCAGATGCGGTTCCACCCTGTCAACTTTATTCTCGTCTTTCCAGCAGATGATTCCCGCGGGGAATTCGAAACACCTCGCACTGATGGTTGATCAAGGTCCTCGACTTCCAGTCGCTAGTACATCAGAACATCTCCGTTCTCCGCTCTCCGCTCTTTGTAAAGGAGTGCACTGTCATTCTGGACGCCCTTATCTCAGTTCATCTCGCTCTCGATTCTCCCTTTTCCCCGTCCCCACGAAGTCTGCTCAGCCGCAGCGGCAAGCTCGCCGTCCTACGAGGAGGTCTCTGGTCCTCTTCGGACCGTCGCCGATTCCGAGCCCATGCTTTGCGGAAACGTCGTTGCTCGTCGCCGATGTGCTTCGCGCGGTTATTTAGGAAATGTTCGTACGCTTCTTTTTCTTCTTCCAACGCCTCGATCTGTATCTGTCAGACCTGCGTGGATGGGTATGGAGAGGCTATAGACTTACATGTTCCAACCAAATGTCCTGCTCCGAGCTCCAAGCTTTCTGGCACCTCTCTAGCTCAGCTTGCGCGTGTATAAGTTTCTTTTCGTGTTCTGGTGTCCACCGACAGCAGACGTTTTCTTTAACGCCATCCCAACGTACCAGTCTCTTCCTTCGTTGGGGCCCAGAGTCGTCGATATCCAGAGAATCAGTCTCCCCATCAGACTCGCTATCAGCTACCTCGGACTCGAATCGCACGTGGAGTGCCGGGGCGACGTTGTTGAAGGCCCCCTCATTATCCGCAACTTTGTTGACCGCACAGTCATCTTCCTTAATCGCCTGCTTCTTTTTGCGGAAGCGGAGCGGAAGCGAAAGACGAAAGACGTACTTGCTCTTGACGTGATGGTCGGCTCCCATTTTCTTTTCTTTGAGTTAGGAAACGCCGGGGACACTACCAAGGTAAGCGGTATAAATGCTGTTTGGTTTGTGTTGTGCAGGATTTCAGTCCACGATCATAGGTACGGCCCGGTTCCGCATGCTCTGGATCAGCTTCTATATATTTCCGGGAGCTCCTCCTTGTCTACGACCCGAGTCACCGATCTTTCCTACGAAATTCCGGTCTGCATCAATTACGTGGTCCAACTTCAATAAGCCGGTCGATCATAGGCCGGTTGCACGGCTATCCATGCCACCACAAGCATGCACCTCCATGCAAACCCCTGGGGAACCCCATCAGGGTCCACTATCGTGACTTGTTATGAGGCTATTGGGAAATACTTTCCTGCCTGAGGCAATGATCGACAAGGGACCGTTTGGACATTCTTGACCCTCTGGGCCTCTATGATTCAAGCCATCGGTGCTCGGCGCTCTGTATGGTGGCCTTACCTGCACTGTGTCGTGACTATGGAGATTCGTGACAAGTCTAGGCTGGTGTCTGACGTCAGCCGCCGAGGGGGTTCGACAGCGATCTGTCGATACTTTTTACTTTTTATGGGCAGTGACCATCACGTGGTCTTATATTAGTTGATGGAGCAGTGAGGCGCATCTCTGCACCTCGATTCCCAGTATCTAACCGGGATCTGGCTCCTTTTTGGATATGCAGATCAGGAGTGTTCGTTCATGCGTTGAAGAAGTGACTTTGGAGAGCTCCTTGAGCGAACACAGGCCCCTTAGCAAGCAGCGGGATACAGTATCCGAAGAGGAGGGCGAAGGATGCCCGCCAGATCTGGAACGGTCCAGCTTTTACTAGAATGCAGTGGGAATGGCAGATCTCGCTCCTTGGAGGGCATTGAAGATCACCTGTGAAACGAATCGGAATCCACTAACACAGGCCCTACTTTCCGATGGGCGTCACTCGCAGGGTGATCATAACTTGGTGCCCACTGATAAGTCTACACTGGCCACCAGTGCACTGTAGCCTCCTGGGTTAGTGCTAGCACCACCGTACTGTTCAACCATATTCGTCCTGCGGATCTCCTGGCCACTGGGTTAGGATCTGTATACTAGGTAGTAGGTTATTTCCAGGTCCCGGCTGATCCGATCGGAGGATGAGCTCTGACCTTGCAGATATCTTGCGTTGGGATTACTTGAAGTCCTTGGCTTTTCCAAGGGATCGTTTTGATGAACTGGTCTGGTGGGTGATTCAGAGAGGGAAGAATGGGCATTCTAAATAATCTTAGAAATAGGGTGAATGATTATTGCTAGGGACCTACGCAGTTACTTGGCAGATTGAAGACTACCTGACATTATATATATCTGACTGAGTATCAAGTCCTCTTTAGTAGGCATCTAGTTGTTACTGGCTGGTGTCCTCCTTGAAGCAGCTACCTGTAGTGTCTATACTACTCACCCTGGCAAAGCAGTGATCTTTACATAAGAAAGATATAAGTAGTAGTGCATTCATTCCCTGTTAACTAGAAGACTCAACTTCGACAGGCTATAGTATCCATGAAGGTTGCAGATTCCCTGATTTGCTTACCATCAGCAACCATAACCCCATCAAAGAGGACACAAAGCTCGAAAACAATACAAAATCCGGATCCTCCAACAGAGAGCTAAAGAAACACAACAAAGCCCATTATTGTTCCTTCTCCAGAGAATGGTTAGATGACTCTCCCGCCAAAGAAAGAAAGAAAGAAAGAAAGAAAGCCCTATATAATATATAATATATAATCTAGTCTTCTCCAACTCCTAATCCGTAGCCAGGCTGCCATCCTACTCATCTACCTATACAGATCTACCTAACCATCCCTTCAACACCGTTATCATACTCACATCCTAACCCACCCCATCACCACTATTTACTTATATATATATATATATATAACCCCCCAAAATGCCCTCATCCCCCTCCCCCTCCTCCACCCTAAACCTCTACCTCGCCATCACCCCCCAAGACAAATGCAATCCCGGCCAACCCCGCCACTGGGCCCTCCTCCTCTCCGAGCCCCAACCCCCCTTTCAAGACGCCACCGAATGCAAATGCAAATGCACAATCTACCACGTCCGCGGCGGGCCCTGGTTCGAGCCCTTCACTCCCTACCGCCGTAGCATCGAACCGGGGCAGCGGCTCGACTCATGGGCGTTTGAATCCACCACGCACATCGGTAGCCTCCCTGTCTCTGCGCGGGGGGAGGTGCAGAGGGCGGCCGAGGCGGTGGAGCCCGGGTTCTGTCAGAGGTATGTGGTGGAGGTTTTGAGGGTGTTGGATTGTTCCGGGGTCGGGGTGGAATTGAGAGAAGGGGTTGTGGAGCGTTTGGAGGGAGTTATGGAGGTGGATGAGATTCCGGGGTTGGGGTTGAATTGAAGTTGTACTTGTGGTTGTAATTAGAAGAGGTTCATACTATTTAGAAATGGAGAGAAAAATGAGAATGCCAGTGAGACAGCACAGTGGCAGATGAGTATAGAACATTGTGGGCTACTATTACTTTAGAGAAATATCCAGCAAAGTGTCTTCCCTGACATCTTCGCTATGCTGGCTGTAATTACCCAATGGCCATTGATCGGTGGCTATAGACAAGGAGAAAAGAAAATAGCATACAGAGAAGGGGAATATGTTAGGTAGGACCAGAAAGAATCAACAAGGAAAGAAACAAAGAAAGGCTCCCAAATCCCTGTCATCCCAACGCTATACAATGACAGAGCAACAAAAAGACAAACACCAACCAAGACCCAGGTTCGCCAGCCTGGGAAAATAAATCCATCAACTGAAAAGGTCAAAATAAAACAGACATGACATTCATATACAATGAGAAGAAAATCAACCCCTCTGAATGATACTCCTAGGCCTCGACCGTGTCGGCCGGACCTCAGACTCTTCCTTCCTGTCTTGCCTGATTTGCTCGCCAATGATGATACTGACCAGTCGCCGATGCAACTCAGCTTCCGTCCAGCCGATCCAGCCTGACCCTCCGGATCTCATATCTTCAGCGGCAAGTTCCTGCCGAAACCGGTAGACAATGGCAAACTGCAGCTCGGTAATGGGAACGCCATAGACGTTATCCGACGTCCAGATGTAATCACCAAGGATCTCTGCGTGGGAGGGATGAGGGTAATAAGGGAAACTTTCGGGAGAGCGTTTCGCTAGTCGGTAGAGGTTACGGAGGAGAGCATAGTGCTCGTTGGTGAAGTAGCCAGAGGTGGAGAGGGGTGTCCGGTTTTCTGGCGCTTCTTTTTGCTCCTGTCTCAGTGTGGTTGACGTGCGACTAGTCCCGGCCTGCGGTTGTGAGGGTGGCCTTTGCTGAACATTAAAAACCGGCTCTGCAACTGGCGGTGGACTTTCGCTTTCTCGCTCATGGTCTTCGCGCCGACCCTGTTCGTCAAACTGCTCCGCATCAAACCGATCTCCGTCAAGCTGTTCTTGGTCAAGCCGTGCCTGAGCAAGACGTTCTTCTTCATCGTCACTGGACTCGTCACTTGGACTCGAAGCCTTAGTTGTTGTACGACTGCGCGTCGGACTTGGCTCTTCGTGCTCGGAGCTCCGATTTCTTCCAGGAGGTCGTAACCAGGCAGGCGTAAAATTCGTGATCCTTTGGAACCAAGACGATGCTGGGGGATCATTATTAGCACGTCCTACAGGCGTCATGGACTCTTCGTGTACAGATGGGTCCACGCTTTCACCAGACTCGCTAGCATTATCTGCTACTTCAGCGTGGTAGCGGCGCATCTCGCTTTCATGTGTTGTTGTCGGATCAATCTGGAATGTCGCGTCTTCCAGGTCTTTCTCTGGGCTCAGATCTAGGTAATCTGGCTCTTCTGGCCCATCACCTTGTTCCTCCGGTTCACTCGACTCAGCCTGGTAACTTTCAGCATCCACTTGACGCTGTGACACCGCAGACGACGGTATTCGCTGCGGAGAGCGCCCCTGTGCAGCACCCAGAGGACTACTCTTCCCATAGTAGTAGCGAGCACGGTTCGGGGTATCCTCTGCTCGCAGCAGGGCAGAGATATCGACTTCCTGTTCCCGTAGCTTCCGGATACGCGATGGACCCAGTGATGGTACCGTGCCTTGCCCGTCTACCCAGTAGGCCGGCGACAACGTTGTGCCATACCCTCGGTCGGCAGGAGTCGAGCCACCTTTTGGGGGACTTGACTGCGCGTCATTATCCGGGACGAGCATAGACCCACGATTCGAGTTCCCTTCGTCTTTAGCTTGTTCTTGCCAGATATCTACATATCCGTCATCCTCCTCCTCCTCCTCCTCCTCCTCAGGGCCAAGATCATAATCCCTTTCTGCGGGATTTTCATAGTCGGATCCCTCTTCCACCTCTACCTCCTGCTCTACCTGCCTTGATTCCCAGGGACTTTGGTCCACCGCGCCGGCGTTTCCCCTTCCGTCCGGACCTGGCGAAGCACTTGCATCACTACCAAGAACAATGACCTGGCTTGAATTGGCCATGTCAATTGTACGGCTGATGGCTTCTCTCTCTCTCTGCCACTCATCGAACCGCCGCTTCATCTCGGTGCTCGGCGATGAGTCAGCCGCACCGTCGTATTGTCGTTTCGGAGTCCCAGACACATTGACGTCTATCTGTCCAAAGTCGGGATTGTCCAGACCCTCGTTTGCTCCCAAGCCGTTCTCATCATCTGGTTCTTGTGCTACCCAGGCTTGCCGTTGTGGACTCCGCATCGCTGCCATTTTCCGCCTTATTGCAAGCACTTGTCCAAGTCCTAGAGCCGCGTGCAGAATTCGCTGTGACTCCGGGTTTAGGCCATTGAAAGTCATTTCCAGTCGTTGGCGAGGTTCCATAAAGTCAGGAACAGGCATTCCGGGTCCATAGGCGGGATTCGAACGGGAAAGAACGCCTTCGAGAGCGATACCAGCACGGACTAGTTTAGCCAACCGGAGAATTGGCCTTCTCCGATGGACTGATGGAGATTTATTGGAGAGGTGTGGGGAAGACCGTAGACGGGTCGTAGTAGTATTGGGGCTGTTGGCCTTGGGCAGGGAGGATTCGACGGGTGGTTTTGCCGGGGAAGGTATTGGACCAGAGTCTGGGTTCTGGACAGAATCTTGGTCGAGGGGTTGCTCCAGGACGCGCGCCTTTCGTTTTATGACACCGTTCGCTTCCCGCTCTAAAAACGGTTTCAATGCACCTTTGACCAGTTTTGAGCCGCTTCTGATCCCCTGCTGCTGGACCGACGGTAACGTGTCTAGTGACACCATGCTGAATCCTTCACTCTCCATGATCGAATCAAATTCTCGGTGTTCATCCGTAGGGTCACTGGTACGTATCGCACTCGGTTTGGGAACGCTGTCGGATGTTTCCCTAGCCGGCAGATCGCGCTCCTGTCTCTCGTCGTCTACCAGTGACGACGATCTTCGGGTGCGTGGTGGCATCGGCGTATGACCGGCATGCATGCTATAATCTGGAGACTGGACATCAGACTCTCTGGTTGGTGACGGCATTTTTGAGGGAGTAGAGTGTAATTCGTCGTTTCCGTGTTGAGAATGGAAGCGGTCTATGGCAGCACCATTCGGCGTATCGTACGTTGGTCCAACCGTATTTGAATTTTGGTCTTCGGTGGGCAGAGGTTCTGGAAGCTCGGTCTGGTCCGGAGCCGCGGAAGGAATATCCAAACCTTGATTGTCGTAGAAATCATCGTCTGAGTCTGCGTCACCAGCAAGGTTCAGTGGACTCCAACTGCGTCTCTGAGGCTCCATGCCAGTCGGACCTAGATCCGCGGGAGTTTCCACCTGCGCTTCCACTTTCTCATCGCCTGCAACCGCATCGGAGGCAGGTTGGTGTTTCCTTGGTCGACCCCGCCGTCTCTTTTGCTCACTGTTTGCATTGGGTCCCGGTGTGTGCCCAGGCCCTGGGGTGTGACCCGGTCCTGGGGTGTGGCCAGGACTACCTGGACGCGGTGTCGCATCGAGTGCGCCGGACTTCCGCGGACGGCCTCTAGGTCTTCGGGGTGTCTGCTCTGAAATATCCTTAAGCGGAATCTTCGTCGTAGTTGTAGCTTGTTTCGTCCGTTTACGCGACGGACTGCCTTGGTTCTCCTCGTCCTGGGTTGCCTCAAGGGTCACGCGAATTCGCCAGGGACTTACATCTCCCTCCGCCTGGGCGTTTCCCGGCGAGGCAGGTTGTCCGCCATTAACATTCTTTGCAGGCGATCCCGGGAGTAGAATATCATCGAAGCGGATCGAGTGAGCGCTTTTCGTAGGACTGAGGCTGATGCGCGATCGTTTCCGTTTACCGGCGCCTGGAGTGTTGAGGATACGGAAGTTGGCGGGCGACATGAGGATGCTTTGGCGGCCGGAAAACGGCTTAAACGGAGCTGGGGAAGCAATCAAGTAGTCCGCATCGGCTGGAGGCGCGAGAACATCCGGGGAGGAGCTTGCGCTGTGGGAGGTCATTGAATGCAGTATGCGAGGGAGACTGCGACCGATGGGGAGCCTGCAAGAAGAACCAGGCGCTGTCAACAGGCTAATCCAAAACACGGCATGGTATCGAATCCAGAGGTTTAAAACGAAAACAAAATATGCAATTGATTTATACAAGAAACGAGTTACTTGAATACAACGAGAACTCAAGAGAACAAAAGTCGACGAGAACTCCGCATAAACACGTATTCCCAATCGGGAAGGTGGCATTGGAGCCTCAGGCACAATTGTTATATCAGCGGAAATACGTTAACCCGCATTGCCTTACGCGATAATTGTATCCTGGATAAAACCATCTATGCACAGAGCTGAAGGTACTTAAGCGTCATTCATTTACTGGTCTATTCCTACCTCCAATGCTGGATGAGAAGTAGTCTTAGTATCATTCTTCGTTCTTACTACTCCGTACTCCTCTAGGTATTACTGTATTAAGTTATTATCCTGCGGGCAGGATAACATCTCCGCTACACGTGACCGTGGACGGAATTCAAGGCCGACCATGGATCGTCTGATATAGACAGGGAATTGGAATAATAAAGCTTCATCTGAAGCAGACCAATCCAGTTCCCGATGAAGATCTCAGCCCACTCGAGGATAGCCCCGGACTGCTTACGTCGCTCAGCATCCCGTATTTTCCGGGACCAATAGCTCGACATTCTTTGTTTAACCCCCGCGCATTTCTCCGCATGATGAGGTGACATCCGGAGAATCTAAACACGATCTGGAGAAAGTATAAAGAGTGATGGTCAACCGACTGCGGCATCATCTCCGCTTCCTGGTCTGCCCTGCGCGGTTCACTCCTCGCATCCTTATCCTCTATACCTTCCTTGGGTTCGTTGGAATCCTGACCTACATGATGTATCTCAAACACTCCGTCCCAGCGGTCCTACTGGGTCTCCTAACAGCACAGGACGTCGCCGCAGCTCCTCAACCAACCCCAACCCCCCAAGTGCCCAGCACCTCAGACCCCTACGCCGTTTACACCATCAGCGCCGGCAACATCACCGCCAAATTCATCCCTCACGGCGCACGCCTCACCTCCCTTCTCGTCCCCGACCGCAACGGCCAACCGCAAGACGTCGTCGTCGGCTTCGACGACCCAACCCAATACAGCTCCGACGACAATTACTACGGCCCCGTCGTCGGCCGCTATGCCAACCGCATCAAAAACGGCACCTTCACCCTCGCCGACACCACCTACCAGATCCCCAAGAATGAAAAGGGCGGCTTCAACTCCCTGCACGGCGGCAAGGTCGGCTACGACAAGCGCAACTGGTCCATAACCGCCTACACAGACTCCTCCATCACCTTCTCCCTCAACGATCGCGCCCTCGAGGGCTTCCCTGGCGACGTCCTCACCCACGCAACCTACACCGTCGACGCCGCCAACCAGCTCACCACAAAGCTGGTCTCCCTAGCCCTCACAGACGCAACCCCGATCATGCTCGCAAACCACATCTACTGGAATCTCAACGCCTTTCGCGACCCTAACATTCTCAATGATGTGACCCTGCACCTCCCACTCAGCTCCCGCTTCATCGCCACAGACTCCATCCTCATCCCCAATGGCACAATCGCCACCGTCGACGCCTACAACCACGCGCCGGACTTCACATCCCCCAAGCTCGTCGGCCAGGACATCAACTCCGCCTCCGGCCTCTGCGGCGCAGACTGCACGGGCTACGACAACTGCTGGATCATCGACCGTCCGACGGGCTACGCCGCCGACGCACTCGTCCCAGCACTCTACATGGCTTCCCACAATACCGGAATCACCATGCAAGTCTCGACCAACATGCCCGCGGTCCAGATCTACAGCTGCAATGGGCAGGATGGGTCCGATCCAGTGCGGCCGTCGCAGATTCAGCGGAACAGGGCCGCCGGGTTCAATGGACCTACGACGGTGGACAAGAATACGTGTCTTGTTGTTGAGCCGGAAGGGTGGATTGATGGAATCAACCAGCCCGGTTGGGGGCAGTTGGAGAATCAGATCTTTGCGCCTAGTGGGCCACCAGCGGTTAATCTGGCGGTTTATCAGTTTGGGACTATTTAGTAAACTTATGTAGTTGAGTCTCCATCTTTGAACCCTTTGCGTATGGGCGGGCCATCTGTCTTTTCTCTTTTTCTGGAGAATAGTAGAAGCGAAAATCTACTTAATAAATTGGTTATGAATTGACTGCCATTGCTTCGTAGTTCTCTATTCGCTGTACTATATGCTTCATGAAACCGCATTCACCAGTAAAAAGAAATGTACGACCCGGGTATCTATTAACATATCCTATCCTATCCAAACAACCACAACAGCATCGCATCACATCACATCAAACCCCTTCTTTCTATAATCTATAACCCCCACCCCGCCAACGTCCAACTCGACCGATCCCCAGCCCGCAACGAACGTCGGTTCTCCGTATTATAGCTAGACCCCAGCTCCCGAACGCTATGCTGCTGGGCTTCGCGATGGCTATGGGCGTGTTCTGCTTCCCGACTGGCACCCGCAAGGCCCTGTTGTAGGTACTTCTCACGCTCGATCTCGACCAAGCCGCGAATCTTTAGACTGGTGATGAGGCTGGCGCCGGACCAGGGACCCAGGGTTTCCACTTCGCGGAGGATACCCTGGACGGGCGGGACGACGTCTTTGTCTCGGGTGCGGAGGAGTTTCTGCTCGACTGGGTCAGGGGTCGGGTTCTTTGCGTCTGGGTCTGCCGGAGATTCTGCGATGGTTGTTTCTTTTGTGGGCTGTTGCTCAGCAGTTTGTTGTGGTGGTTCTGGTTCCTCTTCGGCTTGTGATACGGCGGTTTCGTACCCGGCCTCGGTCTCATATCCGGCGGTGAGATATCCGGGGTCAGGGTCCTTGGTCTCTAGCGAGGTTGCCGGGTCTGATGAAGGTGGTTGCTGGAAGAGTTTGAGACTCTGCAGCCTTTGCTGCAACTGCTGGTCGATCACTTTGCCGCGAACGGGGCTCCAGCCGTATTGCTCAATGAGATGATTCACCTCGTCTATGATCCGGCGCCGGATGCCTGCGATGTTGGCCCCCCCGCCCGTATAGACAATGCGCGACATGCATATACCGCGGACGTCCGGTGGTAGGCTTAGTAGCGTATTATACACCACTAGCGGAATAGACTTCTCCTCGTCGTCTAGCTCCGAATCCGCCACGCCTTGGGCAAATAGGACCTTTTCTACCGGCTCCGTGAATTTAGAGAAAGGGAGGTCAATGTAAGAAGAGCCCGGTTCTGAGGGAGATGGGATAGACACGGTCTTCTGCAAGATTTCGGCCATAGGGTCCAGGTCACGGGAATAGTCTGACAAGCGTTCCCAAGGGCTGCACCACAAAAATCGGCTGGCGACTTCCTCGGCAAACTCAAAATCCACTGAAATCGTGCCTTGAGGCTGCGGTTTCGCGTTGGATATCTGTGAGATCATTCGGCCCGTCTCTTGTACCAACGTCTTCATGGCCCTGGTGGTCCGTTTTGTCGAAATTTCTCTATACTCGTAGATCCCAGTCACAATCGTCTCCGCCCAGCCGATGTCAACTACCAGTGCCGACCGCAGTCCAGCTGCCGCCGTTGCCATCGCTGCGCTGCTCAATAACGTAATACTCGGTATCCGCCATCGATTGAACAGTGTCGTAAGGATCGATGAGAGCAACGGGTGTGGTAGCAGCGAAGGCAGGACGAGAACCAATCGCCCCAGGCCCGCATCCGTCAAGAGGTACTTGTTGTATGTCTCTCGAAACGCCCGCTCCAACTTATCCTCGAAAAGTCCCAGATCAACGTCCCGCAAATCCATATTCCACAGCTCGTACGGCCTCGTCCAGTCCTCCGGGGTTGCTGGCGCCGGTCGTGGCTCCTCCGGAGCGGCAACGGTGCCTCTCAGCCATCCTCTGTAGTCTCCAACCCTTCTTGACTCCTCGGGCCCAAACCCCACTATGCACTTCGGTTCGCTTTCTCCTTCAAATCCGGCCCGCAGCCACCGAGCACCGAGTTCGAATATGACCGCATCTTCTTCGACACGGAAGCCGGACGAGGTGCTCGCGAAGGAGCTGTTGTTCGATCGTGATTGATGGTGCGGGGTTTGCGGAGAAGACCGTTCGCTATAGCGTGTACTCATTGCTCAACTGATATGCCTTCGTCGTACCTGGGAGGAAGTAGACGGAGCTGCGTTGTGTCGGGGCTCGTTGGGTTGATCGCGGGGAGGTTCAGGGGCGTCGAGCGGCACGCAGAGGACTGTTCATGCTCCCCACGGCAAGGCTGCCTTATAACCATAGACGGTCTATAGAGTCCCTAAAAGATAAGAGGCACAAAAAGGCCTGCAAAGACAGCAATTGCATCCAATAAATGAACCTACGTGTTGACGCCAAGAAAGCTGCGATTGCCCGGATCTTCGTCGGCCCGTCGCCCGTCGGTTGATGTCAACAAAGCATCTTCATCCAACATCAACGCGGCCCTGAAAAGCTGCTTCGTGGGTTTATTTTAATTTTTGTATTTTGGTTTTTTGGGGGAGATGTCATAATGGGTATCCCCGGGTAAGTTTTGCTCTCACTTTTCAGTTTTCCGTTGTTGTGGCTCGGTCGGAGACGTAAACAAAATTATATATCTTGACCCGCTGACAACAAACAGGCTTATAAATGCACTTGGACCCGGGGAACGGATTTCCCTATCGAAATTAGCCATAAGTCACTTAGAACGTACCTCACGGCCAATACGAATCGCCGTTGACATTTCGATATGGCTGTTCCAAGTGCAAGCCAGCCGCGGTGGCAAGAATCCCGAGCTCCGCACATTATTCTACCGGCTCCTGAAGATTCTGGCGCTGCCTATCCACCCGCTTTTTGTCTATGATGGCAGGCACAAACCGCCTTTCAAGCGAGGAAAAGCGGTGTCGGGACGGAGTTACGGCAACGCGCCCATCATCCAGCTCTCGAAAATCCTGGTTGATCTGTTCCGGTTTCCCCGCCATGAGGCGCCTGGCGAGGCAGAAGCAGAATGCGCGAGGCTGCAGATGGCTGGAGTAGTAGATGCTGTGATGAGCAACGATGTTGACGCGCTGATGTTCGGATCTTCGTTGACGATCATGAACTTTTCGAAAGAAAGTGGGAGCGCTGGGCGGGCAACGCATGTTACCTCCTACAAGATGGGACATGGTGAGGACTCAAATGTGAAGCTGGATCGTTCAGGCATGATCTTGTTTGCTATGCTCAGTGGGGGAGACTACCTCCCGTCCGGAGTTCCCAAATGCGGAAGCAAACTGGCAGCAGAGATTGCAAAGGCGGGATTTGGCCGCGACCTACTCGAAGTAATAGAAGCTGGTGGGACTGAACTTGACGACCGGCTACAGGAGTGGAGAGATAGGCTTCAGTATGAATTGGAAGAGAACGAAAGCGGCTACTTCCAGACGAAACACAAGGCTGTACGCATCCCAGAGGATTTTCCAGACCGGACAATCCTGTCATACTATGCGAAACCAGTCGTTTCATCGGACCAGGCAATTGAGGCCTTGAAGTACCGCCTGCGTGGCGCCTGGGACCGCGACGTGGACATCTGGGAGCTCAGGCAGTTCACGGCCGATGCGTTTGAATGGAACTACCGCTCCGGGGCGAGAAAACTGGTTCGGCTCCTAGCTGAGCCGCTGGTTTCTTACAGGCTTCGTCTAGGACAACATCCTTTGACCTCTGGCAGGCCCAGACTATCCAGCACTGATGCGCCGATTCTGCAGAAGGTGCACAAAAGCCGCACACTCTTCATAACCGACGGACTCACTGAGCTCCAGTTTGATATGGTTCCCATCGACATCGTCGGTTTGGACCTACTGGCCGAAGAGCCTAACCCTCCGCTTCCATCTCAAGAAGCCATAGCTTCTGCTGACGAGGAAGATGATGGAGAGGCAGAAGCAGAGACTGTCCCGCCGTCGCCGACCAAGAAACGAACCTCAAAACCATACGATCCCTACTCCGTTGAAAAGGTATGGGTGTTCGAAGTACTGGCTTCGATCGGTGTTCCAAAGGCCGTGGAGGATTGGAAAAACCAGCAATCAGCCAAACAATCCGCACCTAAAAAGTCAACAACAACCAGAAAGACGGGCCCTAAACGGCGGAAGGAATTAGACCCAAGCATGAAACAAGGCAGCATACTGAAATATGGCACTCTCAAGAAAGGGCGCTCGGATATCTCCGAATATAAGAGCGCCCAGTTATTCGAAGCTGCAGTCTCCTCAACACCTCCGGCAAGAAGTCAACCTTTTTCCAGCCCTGGGAAGTATGGTTTGAGGGCCAGTCCCCCAAGCCTCAATCCCACCGATGGGTTCGATTATCTGGTCGACCGATTCGCCTCATGCGACCTCTCGGGTTCGGGTTCACCCGTCAAAAGGCGTCCAGTTACCAGATCTCTAAATTCCCGTCGAACAGCTATCACCTCAAGTGGCGTGGAAGTAGTCGATTTGGAAAGCGAAGACGAGACTGAAGACACTGCCAGTTATCCGCCTGCGGTTCCCAGAATCCGCATGAGCTACTCAAATGCTAGCTACAAGGAAGCACATTGTCATAGCTACTTCTCTCCCGCTTGTAGCCCGAGGCTTGGGCAGTTGAAGGCATCGCAGCAGGCACCACCTGAAATCGTACACCTCGAACACGCCATCTCTTCTCTCATCCTGGATAACCCTCCCGATGATCTAAAGGCGATCAAAAAGTCACCACGGAAGCTTTCGAAACCGAAGCCCAGTAAAAATGAGACTCATGTTGGAGGGTCTATCCCTGAACTGAGCGCCTTTGATGTCTTCCAGGAGGACCCAATCGCGGAGCCAAAGCCTCGAGCGAAGCCCGCCAAAGAAAGAAAAACCAAGCCATCTACTACAAAGGAGACAGAGACAAAGCAACCGTGTCCCGAGGCCACTACTGAGACTAAAAGCAGGAAGGTCCCCACCCACGTCGAATCAGTCACTATCTACGACGGGTATTGGAAGGTAGACGCAAATGCAGAGAAGGAAGAGCCGTTACTTTCGGACTCCGGAGACACAAAGAAAAAGAAGAAGGAGAAGAAGAAGAGAATACCACGAGTCAGCATTCTGGATCTGACTTCAGCTGATTAATTGTATATTTCTTTCCGCGCCTCGCATCTGCCTGTCTTTTCAGCGTTTTTGATACCTAGACTTCGGCGGTTGGAGCTCTGGCATGCAACTTGACCTACTGGGGGACTTTGGCGTTGGGGCTGGTGGCTTGTTAGACTTCATTTCTCTTTTTATCCATACGGGCAATTTTATATTCTTATACAACCGGTATTCAGGGGTCCTTGATCACACCCGTGACTAAAACGCACCTACCTTACCTATCTCTTTTGGTGTAATCTCGCCTGGTGCTATTCCTGGGTGGCTCCTACCACGGCACTTGGGGAATTGAATACACCAGCTGGACACCGGCAGCCTGGAAAAATGCTGGCTTCTCACCAGGAAAAATCAATTGTCTACACGCTGCCAGTTGTAATGACTGGTGCTTTCAAAGGCTAATTCTGTTCGGCAGGTGACAAGGATGTTGTTCATCATACTGTAAGTCATCCGCCCAACTCACAAAGCTCCATTTGTACCTAGTAGTAAGGACTGATTCGAAACTTACAACATGGCTTGGAACCCAGATATCCCCCGCCCAGCTGCAGCTCTTTGAGCACAGCAACGAGTCCTACCTTAAAGTTACCTTACCTTATTCACCAGACATCAACAGGCCCACCCAATAGCCCACAACCAAACCGGCCGCCGGACCACCATTAAGGTTGTAGGTAAAGTATCTATCCCGGGCCCGGATGACAGATGCTGGAGTTTCCCGGTCTCCCTCGCGCCACCGGCTTTAAAGAGGGCAGCAACAAAATATTGATCTTATCGCCTGTGGCTATACTCTTGTTGTAATTGTGTGTTACTCCTTTCCCCTTGGGACGTCGATGCTTGTCTGTTTGCTTGCTTCCTGCTTTATACAGCTCATGCCAGTTGTAATTCGGTGGCTGATGGGAGGCTCATAAGGCGTTAACCCTTCTTTATTTGTGGTGGGGGCTGGGAAGGTTGATATATCTGGGGTTGGATGTTTTTATCAAACAGAACGGCACTTCTAATTTCCATCAATTTGAGCGGGCTATTAATCGTCTCTAGAAGGTACTTTGTATGTGTATGATTCTACTGGAGGCTGTAGTTTCCTAAACTAAGGCTCTGCCTTCCAGAGACTATCTTTCAAGCGATCTGTCAACAAAAATCTGGTTTCACAATTTGGGTTTATTTCAGTTTTATTTCATTTTCTTTTATAAACGCAGCCCCGAGATACAGCGTTTCCGAGGGGAAAGATACATACATTATGCAAGGGTATTCGAGGACACAATCATCCCAGATGATACATATTAGACGGAAGGAAAAGAAAAGCAGAAGAAAAACTCGTTTAACAGATTCGGGGGAAAACTTTGAAGTGACCGGATATATGAAAGAAAAATAGAACAAAAGCGAGCGCTCGTCTACAGAGCCAGCACCGGCACAGCCAAGGCCATCAACCAGGTCATGGGGACCCGAAGCGGGGATGCGGCACCAGTGAACTGAGGTAACCCGGTAGGCGTCACCGTCTGGGACGGAGAGTTTGTTGAGAAGGTGGTTGGGTTGGCCGAGGGGTTGGGAATTATGATTGAGGATGAGGTTGTTTCTGTCGGAACGGCGGTGGGCTGCGGGATGAGTTCGATGGTGGAAGTTGCGCCGGGACTGACGCCGGTCCCGCCGCCGCCACCGACTGTCTCGGTGACTGTGGAGAAGGAGACCTGCGGCACAGTGACGGTGTAGGTGGAGTAGGTGATTGTTGTGCAGGGGGGCGAGGTGGGAGCGGGAGACTCGGTCTCTTCGGGGCTCACGCCAGTGGTAGGGGTCGGGGCGGGCGGAGGGGTGAGGGTGATTGTGGTGGGAACGTTGGTGATGATGCCGGGGTTCTCGGGTACGAAGTTGGCGCAGATGCCTGCCATGTAGGAGAGTGCGGCTTGCACTTCGTCGGCGTCGGCGCCCCAGGCTTGGATGCAGGAGATGACCTTGCCCGTGAAGTCGGCGTCAGGGCAGAAGCAGGAGATATCGCTGTTGGAGGTGCAGTCGGGGAGGAGGTTGAGCCAGGTGTTGATGCACTTGGGGACGACATTGGGGCAGGAGCTTGTAGGGACCGGAGTTGGGGGGTTGGAGCTTGTCTCCTCGGTAGCAGAAGGGGTCTCTTCAGGAGACACATCTGTGGGCACTGAAATGGTGGAGGTCTCCGTGATTGTCTGCGTTGAGAGCGTGCTGAAAGTAGAAGTGGTTGTCTCGTCGCCGTTGGTGACGGTGGTTGTCACGGGGCAGGTGGTGACGGTCGTGTAGGTGATCTCGGTGACTGTCTCTTCAGGTTCAGGGGCCTCCGTAGTTGTGTCAGGAACCTCTGAGGTCTCAGCGGGAGCGGAGGGGGTCTCAGAAACGGTCTGGGATGGGGAGACGTCTGTAGGAACCCCGATGGTGGAGGTCTCCGTTATTGTCTGGGTTGACGTAGTCTCGTACGTAGAGGTAATTGTCTCCTCGCCGCTGGTGATTGTAGTCGTGACAGGACAGGTTGTAATCGTTGTGTAGGTGATCTCGGTGACGGTCTCCTCAGGGACCGCCGGGGTAGTGACGGGGTTCGCAGATGTCGGCACAACAGGCGTCTCAGTCGGCGAAGGCACAGGAAAGTCGGTCACCGTGCAGCCATCACAAACGGTCGTCGTCAGAGTCATAGTCATGGTGGACGTGGTGCTGGTGACTGTGGTGATTGTCGACTCACCGGAAGTCGTGGTCTCAGTCACAGGGCAGACCGTCACGGTGGTGTATGTGATCTCAGTGGTTGTCATGTCCTCGGGAGGGATCGCAGAAGACGAATCCGGGCTCACATCAGTAGGGACAGCTGGCGTGGTCTCAGGAGCTGTAGGCACCGGGGTCTCCGAAGACTCTGTCTCGACAGGTGGAGAAACACCAGTGGCAGTCTCGGTGGGAGTCACAGGGCACCAGGTAGTAGAGACGAAGACGGTTGAGGTGGTCACCGAGGTGGATTCGGCGGGACAGTCGGTGACCGTGGAGGCGCACTGTGTGATCGTGACCTCGCTGGTAGTGTAGACGGTCGAGAGGGTATACGGAATGGAACTGCTGCCGGGAGTTCCATACGATGTAGTAGGGATCACAGGAACAGATGACGAAGATGACGAGGTGGTCGCTGGGCTGGAGCTAGTAGGGGTGGGAACATTTGAAGTGGGAGTGGGAATAGCAGACGTTTCCGAAGGAACCACCGCAGTGGACGTTGGAACGTCTGGGGTCGAAACAGGAGAAGAGGTTTCTGGGATAGCCGGGGGAGTATATGTAGGCTTGGCAGGTCCACAGATGAAGCCAATGCTTGCGATGCCGAGATCACAGTCATCGTCGTCCTCAATGTAGTCGGGCAGTTCGAAGTCAACAGAGATAGCACCTCCGCACTGGTCATTGGTGACCTCCGAACCAGCGGAATTGCACGAGGCGACCTTTTTGCAGGTAGATCCATCGGGCATACCGAAGGAGATGGTGACATCGACCTCCTTGGAGGTGAAGAGGTGGAACTTGTCAATGGAGAAGCCGGGCTTGTCTTCACCACAAGAGATGGACGGGGAAGAGGAGGATTTCTTGAAGCCCTTGGAGACCTTCCCGGTAATACATTTTTTCTAAAGAGAGCAAAGTTAGCATTTGTTCTGCTCAGGCAATCATAACCCGTATGTTATACTCACGTCGAACGTACGAGTACGCAGTCCACCGAAGCCGTTGGTGCAGCTGAAGCCGGAGAAGTCGAGACCACCGTAGGAAACGAAGTCGCCGAAGTCAAGGCTGTCCCAGGTAAATCCCAGCTGCTGCTCCTCTGTGCACTCGTTGTCGGTGATGTCTGGAGCAGAGTAGCACTCCTCACTACCCCACCACTAGAAGCCAGTCAGTCCTGGGATATGCCATTGTCAAGCCCAGTCCTAATATAAGGGACACTCACCAAGCCAGTGGCCTGGGCGGTAGCCAGGAAGGAAAGCACTGAGACCAAAGAAGTGGTCTTCATGATAAAAGAATGGGCTGTCTATCAGCGAAGAGAAGAAGCTATTGATATCGAAACCAGCGATATTAGAAGAAAAGTAAAGTATAGAGTACAGAATAGATGAGCAAGAGATTGATAAGACAGTAACGAATGTCTGTGTCTAAAACAACAAACTAGAAATGAGAAAAGACAAAGAAGCGATGGAGGGGAATCAGGAGAACACACGGGGGGTAAGAGAAAGAGAGCAAGTGAGAGAGAAGTGAGAGAGAGAGAGAGGCAGGGTCTTTATAAGGCTGGATGGTGACTCCAGGTGGTGAGACGCCGGCGCCAGCAGTTACAACACAATAAAGACAGCCTCTCACTCCACTCCCTTCAGTGCCAGACAAAGACAGTATGTCACTCACATCGTGGCGATCATGCAGCCCCAAAGAGACTGAAGTTTGGAACAAGTAAGACAATCTGAAAGCGCCATTGTCACAGGTTGGACTGGTTCGTTGCAGAACAAGCAGGACCTGCATGGGCGCGAAGTTGTCACCAATCACCTGTCATATCCACTATAGCCGCTGGGCCTGTGGCGGCGTCTCGCCGGCCTATTATTCAGAGCTATTAATATAGTAATATACCTGAAGAATCGAGACCCGGCATCCGAGCTTCCAGAGCTGCAGAAGCAGCTGCAAGGACCAAGGGGAGTTGTTGCTGGTCTGCTCCTAAGCGCTGAGGCCCCATCGGGATCCTCGGATTTGCAGCCAACTCGCCAGCCTCTTTTTCTTCAACCCAGTAGTGATCATCTTGTTGAAGACCTAAGAATAAAACAAATCGTCATCGTCTGAACCAATGATTCTTCATAAATTGTACGCTATGAACAGATGTAAATACAATCGACACCTTCCTTGTCTGCAACATGAGAGATTCTGGTATATCCCGAAAGCCACTCCGACTCCAGGTAGAAAAAGGAAGAAAAAATTTGAGATACAGGGAAAAGAAATTCATCAGCATCGTCATCAAACTCAAACTTTTGGTCATGGATAATTTGTCCCCAAGACCTTTGGGATCCCTGTCCCTGCATAGTTTGAAACCCACCAAAACCCAATTAGCGGTGAGGTGATACAACAACGAAACACATCACATCCTACCTATCAACTTGATTGGTGGCCCCTTAGAATGGTATCTGACTGCTACGCTGAGCGTTCATAAGCTTTCGCCGCACTGCTTCCCCGCCCGCATAGCCGCTTGCCTTGCGTTTCCTCGTAGGAGTGCGCTGGTCTGCATGCCGAGCGTGTCGGAACACACTGGCCGGACGAGACGGGGAATTGGCCGGCATGAACTCTCTGTGTTGTGGAAGTCGCAGCAACGCTTGGTATCGATTGTGATTGCGACGGAATGCAGTCACAATGCCCCGATCGAGATGGTTCAGGAATCGCTCGGCACTGCTGGCTTGTTGCGGGTCCGCACTCCGATTTGGGGTGGGTGTACCTCCAGTCACCGCCATCGGTGATGCCAAGGCTTCTTCATCGAAAGCTTTATCCGACTCGTCGCCGGAGGACCCATCTCCAAAGTCAATGAAGTCATCAACATTAAGTTGAGCCTCTGGGTCGTCATCGTCATCATCCTCTTCAAAGGAGCTGTCGATGGCAAAGTCGCGAGAGGGATAGAATGCCTCCGGCGGGCCCATGACCTGGCCCCCAGGAGCAATGTCGTTGCCCAGAGCCGTCATCATCAAATTGGCGCTGGAGGCCAGCATAGGGCTGAGATCCATGTTCGGAGACACAAGCGCGTCTGTATCACTCTCATCCAGGAGATGCATAGTTGTGGCCCGTGGACTGTTGTTTGCTGTCCCGCAGACACTAGTTGCGGCGGATTCGAGCCAGTCATGACGGGAGGAGGCATAAGCGGGAATTATCACAAGGTGCTTGCCAGTGCAATCGACCAGGGCAACCGGTTTGTGAGGATCGGCAACGAAGGTACCCATGATTGGGCCTCTCCTTCGGCGGGTGGTAGTCTCGGTCTTCTCTTCAACGCCCGGGACCAGAGATGCAGAGGAGTCACGACGGAGGATAGATCGGGGATGAGTAATAGTCGCTGGAGGTGGGAGGTCTTCATCTGTAGTTTCGCCATCATCGGCTTGAGGTGGATTAGCAAAGAAAACATCGAGTACACGTCCGGGAAGCTGGTGCTATGCATACTCTCATAGCCACTCGAGGAGCCCTCGGACGCGGCGACATCAGACTCGACGTGGTAGATATTAGAATGACCATAATCAGAATCTGCGTAGATCTCGTCGGACTGCCGGCGAGATGCGCTGACAACCTCGTTGTCATTTTCGATCATGTGGCGTAGTTGAGGATCGAGGCTGTCCTGTTGGAGAAAATCGCTCGGGATCTCGTCCTCCGTGTAGGAGCCGCTGTCTGACGACGAATCGGAGTCCTCCTCAAAATGCACCCGGCGCGCCACGGGAGTCTCCACTGCGGTCTCACTGGCTACATCAGTTTCTCCAAAGGCCTCCATGGCGCTATACAGCTGGTGCTCATCGAAGAACGGCGCCGAAGTCAACAGCATATCATCGTTAAAGACATTAGGACCAGCCCAGCCATGAGAATCTCCAGCGCCAGCTTTGACTGCACTCCCCAACTCGTGCTCATCTTCTGACTCGACGATCAAGAGTTCTTCTAAGATTTCGACATCTCGGTCTTCATCGTCACCATCGCTAATGTAATCAACAGCGGCGTAGACATCGTCAGAGCTGTCATCCAGCTCAGGTCCATCGCTGGCCTCCTGGTCACTCTCGTCATCCGATACTGCTGTCGCCTTGACACGTTTCGTGGGCTTTTTCCCCGCTTTATGAGATCTGTGGTGTGCATAAGACGGGGTAAGGAGAATTGGTTGGTCGTCTTCGTCGTCTGCATCATCTGAATCATTCGACTCGTCGCTCAAGGCTTCCATCGAGGTAACGGAGGAAAGGCTGGAGACGGTGGAAGATGATGCCCTTCGTTTCCGATCGGAGTTCAATTGGAGAGATACCGACTTGCTGGATCTCTTGTGCTCGGGGCTTAAGTTGCGGTAAGAAGAGTCTTTGCTGACCCCCTTCAGGGCCCGCTTAGAGGGTAGAGATTTGGGCATTGTTGCGGTGAGAACAATGGGATTGTTATTTATTGAGGTTCAGAGGACTTTTTGCTCGAAGCAAGCAGGACAAAAGTGGAGATGTAAAAGCTGGGGCTTGATAAGGTAGGCAATGTTTGTTACCCCAATAGATCGATTGCGTCAACACGACGAGCGGTGGGTTCGGGAGGAATATAAGAGGGATGGGCCAAGGGACTCGGTTGTGGATCCTGTTGTAGAATCGTGTGAAGAGAGGTGGAAAACTGTTATCGTGATGTTGGAGGAACCAGGGTGAGTGACAGGGTCGGTGATCGGGCGAGTTGAGGTCGGAGATATAGGAGGATGAAAAGTATTGATACTAGCCACAAGAGCACACCTTTCCGTCCAAGCCGGACGTCCAAGTGTTTCTTCCGTGAGTGTATACGAGGGCAATTTCGACGCTCGTTGGAGTTGGCGTCGAAAGAGGGACAGATATCGTCAAGTCAATTGGTGTTACTCGGAGCTGCTGGGACTGGGGAGCGAGGAGAAGGCTCCCCAGCGAGGAATCTACAGCTCAACGAAAGCCATGGCGGCACGGGAACCCTTGACGAAATCTGCTGTATGAAGAAGGAAGGCAATCTATAAGGCTTTGGGACGAAGAAACGAAGATTGGTTGAGAGCTGGACTGCAGGCGATGGGAAGGCCGAAGAGGAAGAAAAAGAAAAGGATGAGGGGTGAAGCCAGCCGGCCGGTTGTTATTATGGGAAAAGATGAGATTCCAGCCAGGCAGATCTTGTACCGGTACTGTCACTGTAAGTTACCACTCCCGCCTCGGATTTGCTTGAGTGGGGCCGTTTGCCTTAATAGAGTGGGCCCTGTACCCGTTGGCAGAGCTAGAAATGCCATGATTGGGCTGATTCTATTAAAAGGTAAATAGTCATTGGCTGGCGACAACGGCTGACCGCCTTTTCCTGTTACTTTTTTCCCATCTTTTCATCAAGGGCCGTCATCACTATGTACTGGTGTGACAAAGCCGTAAGGCTGCAAATGGCTGCGATCAGGATCCCTAGGACAAGAACAAAGACAATATGAAACTAGCAAGGGATATGAGTCGAAGCTGAGTCGAGTCGTTTTGAAAGCCCAAGGACATTTGTTGGAAAGTCCTGGGTCGAGTCGGGTCTTGTGCTGGACTTCCATAAAAGTTCTGTCGCATCTAGGTGCACTACTAGAGTCGCCCCGGAACCGTCCAGGAGGCTTAGTCTCCTGGTTGGATACCTTAACTGCGGAAAGGTAGCGCTCGATCGACCGGACACGTTACAGCGTCAATCTTCGAATACTAAGTGGCCATTGATGACTCCCAGCAATCAACCTGATTTGCCTTTGGGATCAGACTAAATGTCCAACCGAGCCAGAATCCCTGACTGTGACTCATCTGGAGAAGTTGCATGATATGACCGTTAGTTGACAACAAAGCGCCCCTCAAGTCTCAAACAGCGCAGTGTCGAAACTGGACACCGTCGTAGTAGTGGAGAAGGTCAGAGCAGAACATGCAGCCAGAAATGCAGATCAGAATGAGGCCAATGGCGGGATACCTAGCGTCTCAAGCCATGTGAGGGGCATTTTCTGGACCGTGCTTTTCTAAATCTGCATGCTATGACTCTTTTTATTGTCACTCTGATATCAGGCTGCTTGAGCTTCGAGGTTATCGGTCTCCCCTCGTGGTGATAGATCATATCCAATTGTCTGGAGATTACAGATGGCCAGCTACCTTGTCTCCTGGAGTACAAAATAATATACTGTGACTAACGTAGTAATTCAGATTCTTCAGGGGGCTCTGGTCCGGAATGCAGTGGCGGCTCACTATGGATTATTCACTAACGCCTTTTAATCCGTTCAGCATCCCCAGATCCCGAAGGGGAAAGAAATCATCCCACCCGACCTGAGCCCGAGCAAATTTTTGAGTCTGGCATGCTGCTTTTTCTTTCTACTATTAGACTACTAGGTCCCAGCGTTTGCTGTCTCCCGATTAGCCGTTCCAAATCCATCTCCCACGCCTCACTCCAAGCGCCTCGGTTCCTCCGTGCTATTGATCATAGTAATATTAAACGGCGGGCCATCTCAAGTCCGAGTTTTCGGGTCTTCCCCACCAAGTGGCGAGCAACACTTCCTCCCCTCCGTCTAGAAGAAAGAAAGAAAGAAACGTGTACAGAAACTCTCAGGAAAATAATCAATCTCTTACGGCATCAGGCCGGGTACAGAAATAGCTGGTATTTCCCGTCCCAGATTGAAACATCAAGTCCCTAGCACTAGTAGAAGACTGGTATGATCTGCATTATTTTTGGCGCTGTGGTTTCGAATACGTGACCTAATCGAGTCCTCCGCCAACGTGCTACCCAAAAGAGCCCAAGGTAAACATCCATGCGCAGTTGCATACCTCCATGCAACGTCCTGCATCCAAGTCGATTCGGTTCAGCAACGAGATTGGTTCAAAGAAGCGGTAAACGGGGACCCCGGCCAGCTGGCTATCTATCCCAGATATAACTCCTCACGGTTGTTATTATTAGCTGCAGGGGTGTACACCTCTCCATGCCGAGTCGGGTAGATGGTTAGCTTAGCACGGGCTCGTCAACCCGTAGCTATATCGCCCATTGGCCAGAAGGTCTCTGGTGCTGTACGAGCTCAGCACATTATATGACCAGCTACCACCTGGGCAGGCTACCAGCCTAGGTACCCGACGTAGCTTTCCTTCATTCAGGCGGGATCCGTATCATGGTCGCTTGCGATTATTCGAACTCTGTAGGTAATTTTGGTTCCGAATGGGAAGGGAAGGCCCGAAAGTCAACTTAATCATAAGTAGGAAGTTTGATTGCAGAAACTTGCTCTTGTATTAAGTTACTAGTATACCTTAACATAAGTAATTTTGGACCTTAACCAAAGCCAAAGTTAAATAGAGTGTCTAGCTCATAGTTAGTACAGATATCATTGGGACACGGGCAGATCGACGTTATCTAAGTAAAGGAGCGATTTCAGGACTATCGACTTGCCGTCTTCACCCTCCTCATCCCAAGCTATGTCCTCGGGAGCATCAACAACCGGAATCTCAAAACAAACATCTTCTATTTTTCCTCCTCCTCCTCCGTCTGCCGATAAAACTCCATCCCACCGGTCACCCCATCTTCCCCCACGCTCCAAACACCACTTTCAGCAAGATCCTTCCACAGTTTCAATATACTAACCAGCCTCTTTCCATGGTCTGTAAAGAATGGACAGTCGCCAAGCGATTCCCAAAGCCTCACTCGAGTGGGCTGAAAGCCGCCTCTGCCTCCACGATGATTGCGTATCATGTTTCCATCCCAGACCGGGTAGGAATTGATATCGTGCGGAAGGATTGGCCGGGTCGTTGACTGTTAGTCCTGGAGCAATGTAGCGGAACCGCGGCTTGGATGCCGCGGGAGGGATGACTCGTGGGAAGCCCTTGATTTCTGAGGGGAGTGTGTCCTCTGTTGCAATTGTTGCTCTTTGGTTATTATCAACAGCATCTGGGGAGAGTGTGGAAGAAGGCGGAAGACGATTGTTGATGGCTTCCACGAGGCCCTCGTAGGCCTCAAGGGTCTGTTTGAGGATATGTTCATTCCACGGCATTACCTCCCAGCACTTGGGCCCGTTGCAGAAGGATTACTGTATACCGTACTGTATAGGTGGATCAACCTCATTAAAAGAAACCGCCCGATATTTCCCTATAAAGATCATCTTCAGAAGTCTTTCCAACAGGACCAGCAAGGTGCACCAGTATCTATCACTGTCCGGGGAAAAAAAAAAAAAAAAGCTCTTGATTAGAGGCATAGGTAATAAGGAATATGGGTTCCATGAGGATTCCAAGGCATGTTGGCTCATTCAGGTTACTTGGGAAAAGAACGAGACAGTCATGGATGGCACCCTGATGGGTTATAAACATTCTCGTACCTAAGTTGATGGTACCGCCTGTAAATGATGGGAAAGACATCCTGGGGGTAAGGTTGCCATCTGGCCCTACAATGATCATTCTAGAGTCTATCACCATTAGCCGGCTGTAACCAAGGCAGCTATTTACCAGGATCTGAATATGGATACAAGGACCAGCCATGTGTGACTTCCTACCTTACCGGACTATCTTATACTTTATAGGGCGGATTAGTGTTAGAACTGGGCAGATGTTTTGATGGGGCAGAAGGAACTTAAACCTATTTACAGGTACAGACCTGCGCTTAGCAAAATGGATCGGAAGCAATCAAATGTTTCCCCATCTACCTTAGCAAGCAGTGTAAACATTTTCAGGGATCAATGAGTGTCACATACCTGATGGACAAAAGTGAGATTGGCTCCCTCCAAAGAAATCCGCTATTCAATATTTAAAGGCTCACCTACCTCCCCAACGCTACCATCCAGTCTCCAGTCTTGACATGAAACCAACTGTAATCTGCTTACAACTCCAACTCTAAGCAGGCCAGAGTCATCACAAAAGCAAGGCCCAAGTGGCGGACTGTAGACCGGAATCAGCCGTGCAGGCACTCCGTTTCATCAGAGGCAGCCCAAGACAGCACCTGCAGGGAGCCCAGCTTCGCGGCAACCGTACGACGTGTGTCGGATTTTCTTTGAAAGGAGAGGGGGGGGTCACTATCTAGATTAGATAAGAAGCAGATATATATAACTTTGGAAGTCTGACAGCAGCTGCTAGATAAAGTTTGTTGTTTCCATGACTACTAACTAACTATACAGTGAGTGCTCTTTCCGCGCGGGAAGGGGGAAAAAAAGAAAAGGTTCCAAAAAGAAGAACTCCGATACGGGGAATCGAACCCCGAGCTGCCGCGGACCAGAACTCTCATTTGGTAATGAAAGGCGGCGATGTTAGCCGTTACACCATATCGGACGATTGTTGCAAAGACTTTCTATTTTTGAATACATCATCCAAACAAACATGTAAGCTATTAAAAAAACTGCTTACCTTCCATATTCGACTTTCTGATATCTACTTAGGCAGGAACTACTCTACTGTATATCCATAAGATACCTTATAAATGGACAGCAAGGCTTTGGCGGGCTGATACGCCTTTTCTGAATGTCACAGTTTCCATCAAGTGCATTCGATTCGGTATTGCCTTTTGTATGCGCTCGGTCGAGTCGGGACTATATATCTGTGCCCGGGTAGCAACCGTTTTATCTCTCTATTATATATGGAAACAAGTTGGTGACGCTCGCTTCGCTCGCGGGGGCGCTTTTTTAATCCTTACCTGCCACCTATCATTATATTCCTATGTTAGTCTCAGTAGTAGTATCTTAGTAGTAGTAGCAGTATTAGGGTTATACTTTTAAAAGAATACTTGCCCTTACCCAAGCAGTTGGGCGGAGCGCACGAGGGCAGCGAGTCGTGCGGAGCATTTAGAATATAGATATTAATACTACTACTAATACAGTACTACTCTTATTAGGAATACATCGGTGGCAGATAGGGATTAGAAAAGGCACCCCCCCCGAGCGAAGCGAGCGTGACCAGCTTGTTCCGTGTATCAGTAGTAGTAGTCAAGGCGACAGTACCTTGCATACCTACAGTGGAGGAAAGTTGCATACATAAAATGGCTGAACCTGTGAGATGGCTATATGTTCCAATGCACTAGGTAATACCCAGATACCGCGCATACTGTGGCATCGCACAACAGAAACTTGCGTATCCCATCTCTTCTTGCAACAGTGTTCACAAACAGGAGTGGAGATCATTTGGGATAACTTTTCCAGAGAGCTCTGATTAGGGTTGGAAGTAAGAAGGACAACATATCATCTCAGCTCGCACTGCATCTTGTGCTCTGACAATGTAGTTAGAATCCCACTGCAACATACCATAAAACCATATCTCAGTCCACGGCCATAGTTCTACTTGCGTGCCTTCTTATCCTTCGCGGCTGACCTTCCCTTGCTCTTCTTCACCTGCGAGGGTCTCTCCAACACAGCTCGCAGCATCTCCTCCAGTTGTCCGTCACCTTCCCCATCTCTCTCTGCTTCCTCGTCCTCTACACAGTACTCCTCGTCGTAATCTTCAACAGCGAGAGCCTGCGCACATAGATTTGCCGCAGTCGCCAGGTTCGACAGGCCCTCCGCCGCTGCGTCAAAGCAGGATGCTGCGTTTTGGAAAGCCAGGTGCATGCGACGTGTCCAGTGAGTTCCTGACTTGGTAGCCGTCACTTTCGCGTCCCGCGTCACATTATCATCTTGCTCGTCATCTGCATCTGCATCTGCATAGCCATCATCAACTTCTTCCTTCCCCTCCTCACTGGCCAATTTGTTCTCCCGGACCTTCTTTGTCTTCGGGTCGACAGCGAGGTGAGGGCTTTCGTTCTGTCGCTTGGTTCCCGAGTCATGCGGTGTGCTGGGCATGTTGGATTTCTCTACCAAATACCATCCGGTTAGTCCCCTGCATAAAGTGACCCGATAGTAGCATAGTCAATTACTCACTTCGGACGCTACATCGATCTCCCTTGTTAATGAAAAGACAATTGGCGCAAGCACCCCCGAATTTTCCCCGGACGACAACGCAGCCCACGAATGGACCAGCGCCCCGCGAGCAATGGCTGCATTCGGGATCCTGGGAGGTTCCGACAAACTGTGCAAGTAAGGCCTCGCGACTGGCACCGTGGGTCCAGTCTGCGTGCTTGGGGTCGAAAGATGAGCGCGCGATGACTTCCCGGGCTGGGGCCATTGCCATCAGCTTCTTTAGGACACCAGAGGCGGCTGATTTGCCGACGAGATTGCAGGCTGATGTCCAGGAGGAAGTTGGGTCGAGGGCGTTTTTGCAATCGTCGGGCTTCTTAGTGGGCTTCTTGGGCTTGGGAGTAATGGGCTTGACCATTGTCCTGGATAGAGCAGTCGTAGTTTGTTAATGGGTATCTGGTTAGGAAGGACGGTACGTAGGGGGGTTGTGTGGAGAGGGTGTATGGGAGGATATGATGGCGGGAGGTGGTAGACGATGCCTGCAAGACCTAGTACCTAATTAGTCCACTCCGATGCGAAAGCCGAGCGCAGCTGGTGTTACTCGTTTCCATGGCACCATGATAACAGTATCCCAGCAGATGTCCCAGCAGATGTCCCAGCAGATGTCCCAGCAGATGGGCCCTGAAAAGGAGCAGATTACTCAATTTGCCCATGCAGTGCTAAACAATGGTCTGGGAAATTTGCAGGCAATCCATTCGAGGGTCAGAACCTTCCAGCTGTTGAGAAATTCAAGATAGAGGTAGGTACCTATATCAGCTTGCGTCTGCGACAGTCTGATGCTGCACTTTAATCCCTGGCCCCCTCTACAAGTTTGTCATTTGAGTCCTGTCCTTGCTTGAGTAAGTAATGGCAACACCATAGCTTGAGATTGTCTTAAAGTTGCTATCTCTAGTGTAGGTGAAAGCTAGATCCTTGGTTCCCTTGCAACGCTCTATCATGCTGGCTCCGAACCACCCGAAAGAAATATATATACTCATTAGACCATCACCACTGGACACTGCAGTCAAATTATCCTTCCAAGCACAGACGAACCTCGCGACCAAGACACCATGGTCTAACCCAATATCTAACCATAACTACAGAAAGCACAACCACTACAGCTCTGGTAGATAAATAGCAAGGCTGCCTGATCCATCTGACACCCTGAAAAAGCACTTAGGGCTTCGACCGTCACCAAAAGCCCAATGTACTTTATTGATAAAGCCTAATTTTAATCAAAATTATCAACCAATCCGATATGGTGTAACGGCTAACATCGCCGCCTTTCATAACTAAATGAGAGTTCTGGTCCGCGGCAGCTCGGGGTTCGATTCCCCGTATCGGAGACTTTATTTTTTCTTTTCAAACCTCTTAAACTATATATAGACCCCTCTTGGTTTGGGAACAAGTGTCGTGACATTTAATTTTTTTGCGCGCTCACGTCCTAGGTGGAGAGGTACTTACCGGCCCAAGGCTCATCTATAGCGAGACTGAGTGAAAAAGAAGAGAAAAGTCTAATGTCAGTTGTCATAGTATTATTGCTTGCCATAACAGACCAAGATACATCAAGGTATGATATCAAATTCAAACATAACCGTGCATTCATAACCAAGTCGTCGTTCATCATAACATAACATAACCTATTCCTCATAAATCAGGTACCCGGATATGGTTCAACCTTCGGCGTCGAATTTGCGCTGCCAGAACGTCCAAAAATAGACAATATTGATTTCGACCTTGTCGGCTTGATAGGCTCATTCTCGACACCGCTGGGTTTATTTTCCCTCTCCTTCCCAGCCTCCTTGCTTACCACGGCCGAAGCCCTATTATCCCGAGTCTTCTGCGCTTCCCTGATGCCCTCGCGGACCTCAGCGGCAGACGCACCCCGTGCAGCGGTCGTTGTTAGAGTTTCCGTGCTCCGAATCTGGGGATCTGATCCGTTGGCAGATTCTTGATTCATCTTGTTAACTTCCTCCTCTGTCACGAGGCGCTCGTTCTCAAGTCGGACCTCGCGGCCGCGCTTGTGGCAGTACCAAAGGACGAATAAGAGGACTGTGGTACGATTAGCATCACAATATAATCTGGGCTGTAGCAATTGGTAGGGAGACCTACTGAATAAAGCCAATGACCAAAGGACATTCATCCCCAGCACGGCGGGGAACCGAGCCCTAAGGAACGCCATGATCGATCGCAGCATCCCCACGATCGCAGCCGGCTTCCCGACCAACTCCTTCAAGCTGGGCACTTTCAAACCCATTTTATTAGCTGCGGCGGCGGCTTTACCTATATTCTCTACATTGACACCACTTTGACTCGCTCGCTCGGTGGCAGCGGCGAGCATTTCCGGAGCGAGAGACTCCGTCCACCGCTCGGGGAGTTTCTCGATCAGCTTTTGAAGGAAGCTCGGTAGGTTCGAGTAGGTATCTTGGAGCTGCCTGTTACCGTTTGTGAGCAGCATTTCGAGGTCATGGTATGCGGTTGGAACGCCGTTGATCAGGTCTTTGAAAATCAACTTGAACTTGCGTAGCAGCTCCTGCGTCTCGTCGCTGATTGAAAAAACCTTGTTGTTATCGGCTGCCAGATTCAGTCGGTCGAGGACCTCAGTCATATCTTCGTTCTCCTGTTTTATCTCCTTGTCACCCTTGTCTTTGTCGTCTGTAGACTCAACGGTTGTAGCTGGGGTAGTATCTGCGCCCTGGCTTTCGGGAACCTAGAAAGGATATGCCGTTAAATTCCTTCTTCAATAAAGAACCAGGTAGCTTCGTGGAGGACGCACCTTCTTGTCCCCCCTCTTCCACATAAAACTCCAAGGCCTCTTCTTTGTCTCCGGACTAGCAGCCCTCCCCGCTTTAGCCTTCTCCGACGTCCCAGTATCTGTTTTCGAAATCCCAGTAGTCTCAGCCTCCACCACAGACTTCCTCCTTTCCTGCTCTCCAAGCTCCCTTCCGAACTCCTCAACTGGTGAAATAGGTGCCTGCGTCTCTACCTCCACAGAACCAGACCCAACAGGCTGTTCTCTGATAACTTCAGAGCCCATACCTCCATCCGTCGACACTGAAGACTCAGACGTGACACTCTGCAAAAAGGCTTCGTCTTCGGCCGTCAAGACCGGATTTTGCGACCTGCGATGGGATTGAGAAGGGGAGGATTTGGCGTTGCTTCTGAAGAGGTTGTTGAACTGCATTTGGGCACTATTTCATTGCGTACTCCAGAATACGGTATAAAATGGGTATATGTGTCTTCAATGAACTTGATCCAGTGTATGCTGCTATGGAGTGGGCATTATTTATTTGAAGTTGAACAAAGAAGTCGGTGATGGTGTTGGCCTGAGCTGACGGGCGATGATATCACAGTGTGCCTGAGGCCTCTTATTATAGTGGATCTAGATCTGACTTAGCCACTGCACCGCCACTTTAACGCCACAGTAAGATATGAGCTCTGATTGGCCAAATAGAAATCTATATGGATCCCTGCGCAACTCTTGTAGAGGAACATGGACTGTGCCATGGTACTAGGAGGAAAGGAGATTGAAAGAGAATTACGGAGCTAGATCGAGAAAAGTGTGAGTGGGCTAATTCAATATAGGTGCAGTTAATTATGTTGGATCATTGTGGTGATGACCGTGCTGGCTGCTCGTTGAAGCTCAAACGCATAATTGATAGCCAGTAATCTGTGTAGATATCCAAAATATGCAAAGCAGAGAGTGGATGGCCTTCAGACCCACTGAATATCATTAATGCCCCAGCTAGAAGGTCTTTCCCCATGAATCAGCCCAACCAGCTCCCTAAACCCAGTCTCCTCAGCCCAAGACATAAGTGTTCGCCCATTGCCATCTGGATCGGCGGAATCAGGCTTGACACGATTATCCCTCAGAGCAAGTGAGTACAGTATCCTCCGGTGTCCACCCCTCACACTGCGCCAAAGCAGCATTGAAAACTGATCGTCCTTAATGGACTTGGTCGTGACAAGAGGACGATGAAGGAGCTGCCTCACGACATCAGCTCTGCGATCAAGTCCCCCATCGGATAGTCCATGGGTCGTAGTATCCTCGGGACATGCGAGCCACTGCCTAACAGCTTCAGAGAGGGGCGTAAAGCCATTGACATCCGCAGAATCAATGGCGGCAGCCCGCTGGACAAAACCGAGCAGTCTCACTAGGACCTGATCATGTCCTCTGGACGCTGCCCACCAGATAGCAGTGCGGCCGTCCTTGTCTGGGATATCGAGCTCAATCGAATAGCTGTACTTCCACATGAGAGTCCTTAGTGTTTCCAAGTTGCCGGTCTCAGCAGCGATTGAGAGAAGCGTCCGCCCCTCGTCATTTTTGACAAACAACCACTTGCAGTGCCTTCCGTGCTCTTCTCTCGTACCGGGACCGAGAAGCAGTTCCAGTATTGTTGACGACTTATTCACCACCGTCTCAAACAATAGACCGCGCATCATTTCTTCATCATCGATCCGAGGCACAGCAGCTCCACGCGCAACTAGAACCCTGGCGGTCTTCTCCTGCCCCGATCGAACAGCCCACCACAACGGCGTCGCGCCATCCTTATCCCGCGAATCGATGGCGACTCTCCCGCTCTCTAGAAGCAATTCACTGTTCCCTCCGCCTCGGCTGCTGCCGCATACGAAAGTGCCGTTCGGCCTTGTTTATCCTTCGCGTCTGGCTGGGTGACATCCTCGGCTAATAGCTTTTTGAGTAGTTCGACATGCCCGTTGACTGCGGCCCAGTGCAATGCATTGCTGGAGGGCGAGCTAAGTCGTCCAACATCGGGATTATGGCCGGTGAGGAGTCTGAATATCGGGTCGTTTTCATTTTGGGCAGAACGCAAGAGCAGTGTTCCGATGTCATGTTCGTCGAAGTCGAGGGTGACTGCTGAATCTTTCAGGAAGTCTTCTACCTCGTCGCGAATCTTGGGCTCGTCATCTGGCGGTCCTTCTGTCCATATTTTCAGCAGGGTCTGTACTGCTTGTTGAAATAGTGAAGAATAGTTTGCTCTTGTGCGGCGAGTGATACGCGGCGACGTGGCCTGCGTGTTGGTGTTTACTGCCATGAGGATTGTTGTGGTGGATGGCTGAAGATCGCGAGGAGATTCTAAACGAAAACAAAAGGAATATGTCGCGTAGCCAGGCCTCGGGCTGGCGCGCGTGGGTTGAGTTGGGCTCAAAAGTCACAGACTAATGATCAAAACCACACTAATATGACCATCAACCTGAAGGCTCCGGCCGTAGATTAAGACGCAACTCAGCGGCATCCTTGAGGGACCAATCCACTCTCTGATATTTATCAAAATGGCATGAGTCTCATGCTACAGAGTTACTAGAGTATAAGCCTTGTTTAATGCAAGAAAGTATCCTGGTCAACATTCATATTCGTCTCCCAGCGGTCAACCTTCATCGTAGATAGTAAGTACCATAAGCAATCAAATGAGCGGAGATGGTATAGAGATAAACATTCGATAGTCGGCAGTCCTGTACAGAGTGCAAGCCAAATTCATCACAAGCATTAGAATGTCATAATAACGCGAGAAAAGTAATCATAACTTCGTCAGTCGGCCAGCCTGGGAGCGAGGAACGTGAATTGATCAAATTATGAACTGTTGCGTGTTGTTCTGGCATTCTGGTTTGAACGATGGCTTCGAGTTGGTACAGTGAATTTTTTTTGAGATTTTCTTTTTTTTTCCCTGGTTGGCGTGCAGATATGGATGTCCTGGCAAGGTTATTTCAAGCCAAAACGGATCTTATAAGCTGCTGCTGAAATCCGTTAGGGCTTGAGTTACCTCAAATCCCCAAGGTCATCCATATGATTGCACATGGCAACGAACAGATCAAAGAAGAACTTATGTCCCATCTCCATTTCGAATTGCATGGTTCCACTGCGCTTGAAGATGTCGCGAGTTCGAATAATCATTGCCAGGTAATGAGCGCGCAGCCGGTAGTCTGAGTCCGGAGTATTGTCATATGCGTACCGTGCAGACCGGATAATGATATCGATGGGAATCCCAGTCTGTAGACCTTGCTTGCGGAGAGCAAGGTCCTTGAGCCCCTCCAAGCCATACCTTTCGGCCGCACAGTACACGGCAGTATCCCGGAGAACGAGATCCCCCACTCCAGAGTGGAAAATCGTCGCCTTACTCAGGTCAGGGCCGCCGGGGTGGTGGGCGTCCTGGTAGTCCTCGAGTCCCCATGTCTTCCGGCTTTTCTTCCGTAACAAGCGCGGAGTGTAGTCACCTTTGTACAGGAATTCGAGAACGCAGGACAGAATCTCTGGTTCTCTGTACGTATATTAGTAAAGACTGCGATCCGTAATCAAACTGACGTACTCCTCTGTCAAGATCAACGTCTTGTTCACGCTTCCCACCGGGAACCGATCCCTGAGCACCGAGGCAAAGAACGGAGACAGGGAAAGGATGTTTTCGTGAGCCACGAAAAGACGCCGTTCCCGACTCACAACCAAGGTAACTACCGGACTCAGAAGCGGACTGCAAAAGCAGAGGCAAAGTTAGCACCACTATATGCGTTACAGCCACTCTAAGAACGACGCGGTGTCTTACCTTTCTGTCGGACTTTCCAGTGACTCCCGCATCTTCATCTTCGCGTGCCCATCAAACGACTTCCTGGGGGCCTTAGTAGCCTTGGCCACCTTGTCCCTTGAGAAAAATGAACGCCTAACAACCATCGCGTTGTCTTTGCTTTCCATCAACTTAACCAGGAACGAGACGAGAGACAGCCAGGTGTAGAGGCAAAGGAGCGACAGGAGGAACCAAAAGACAGGAAAAGAGCGGATGGCGTAGTCGGATGCATAAAAGAACGACGTAGCCGAGTCACGCACGTTGCATGAGAAGAGCCCTGGAAGCCTTTCCAGAACAAGATCCGTCTCGTAGTTGAAGGCCTTCATTGACCGAACAACGAAGAACCGACTACTGACGATCGAGAAGGAGCAAAGTCCTGGAAAAATAGCTTTCGCCAACGCGCATCTACCTATTTCCGTCAAGAAATTATAGAGTAGATACCCGCAGCGCAGATACGGTCGACTCTACGAAGCGTGGGGAGGAAGAAGAAAAGAAAGGAGCCGAAGCGCCGACGATGACGAATTTGACGATGATTGAAGGCAGCGATCATGTGATACTGGTACGTTGCGGTGGATAGTAGAAAACTGCAGTCATGGGCCTGGACTTTATACGCTGCAGATATTGATCCAGCTTCGAATCATCATTGGAGGACTAGATAAAATTAGTCGCTCTGTTATACATCAATCCCGCCCAATGAAGTAATGAGAGACGGGATCCTGGAAGGCGGTGCATTGCCGGCACCCTTTACCTGTCTTTATGTTAGTAGTACTAGTGCTTGGTTCTTGAATATCGTCTGAGCATATGAGATATCTGAGCCTAATATCAGCTTCGATTGAACAAACTACATTAGAAACGGCTTCCCAGTGGGCATTCATGATCAGCACAGCTTTGAAGACTTGAACATATGCCATAATACAGAACAAAAGCTTTACCCCGACATGCAACACCACAAGCAAGAAATAAGAAGCATAGCCCTCATGTAAAAAGAAGACAGCCGGACGGAATTGCGAAACCGCATAATCAGCCACGAATAAACAATAGCAAAGCACCTTTCATGCATACATACGCATCCTAGAGACACGCGCAAGATTTCGACCGAGGTCAGGGCTCAGGTAGCCTTTTTCTTGCGCCCACGCTTGGGCTTTTCCGCAACAGGCTCAGCCTCATCCTCAGCGGCCTCTTCATCGTCGCCTTTCGCTCGCTTCCGCTTAGAGGTACCAGTACCTCTAGGCCGACGGCCTCGTTTTGTGGCCTTCGCCTTCGGCACGGGAGACTCGTCCTCGCCGCCATCTTCTTCTTCATCGGAAGTAGGCAAGTCTTCCTTTTTTGGGCGACCAGTGGCCGTCCGCTTAGGCCTCCTAGGCTTGGTTTCTTCGTCCTCGCCATTCTCGGAGGGACCGGCCTTCTTGGACTTGGAGGCTTTAGATGCCTTTGCGGGTTTCTTACCCTCCTCTTCCTCCTCCTCATTCTGTACTTTGCATTAGCTTACTCTATCACGTCGGTCTAGAAGAGAATGGATCATACTTTGTCTCCGCCTTTCTTGGTCTTCTTCGGAGTCGCGCGCACCCGATAACCGGACTTTCCGGGCTGGTTCATTTCGGGGTCCTACACAGGATTAGCTCCTTCTTTAGAGACGACGCAAAAAATGCTATCAATAACCGAAGCAGTAAAGCAGATTCGCATGGCAAGAGACGATGAGAAGGACAACTCACCCCTTTCCAGTCCTCATCATCAACATGGCCTTGCGCCAAAGCCCTAGCAACCTTTTCCTGGGCCTCCGGCTCAAGTTCTTCAAATCCGTCGAGCCTATTGAGATCCCTTTCCTCACCATCCTCCACGATCTCTTTCATGTTGCTGATGATCTTGGGTGTGACGCACCCCCTACAGCCGCCTTCAGCATTTAATCCCTCAAAAGGACGCGAGCATATGGCCCTGAATAGGTAGTAAAGGAGACTTACCAGTGTCTCCAGAAGAAGGATTGGAAGTTCTCGGTATCAACCCAGGAGCCATGGCGCAGCTCGCCCTTTTGGATTTTGATCTTTTGATCTTTGCACTCCTTATTCTGGCAGCCAGCACGGCTGGTGGATGCCAATTCTGTTCCTCGTTTGTCAGAATTTACTTTCAATTGTTCAGAGGGAGTGGACATGTATGAACGGGGATGGGATCCTAACCAACGCGGTATGATGGCATTTTGACGCGACTGAATGCGCAGACCTTTACAATTACTCCCAACAGAGAAAGACAACAGAATTATGATTACGTGTAAATAAGAGAGAGAGCAAAAGGGTAGACAACGAATGAAATAGAATGATTGAAAAACTGAAAGAGGGGAGAGGATGAAAGACGGGGGAGGGATGGAAGAAGTGACTTAGAAAGAGACGAAGAGAGAAGCCGACACGGAACTCGCCAAAGACCAAGTCCGCAGCGAATCTGTTTGCTGCCATGACCCTTTTTTGGCCTTATAAAGTCACCAATTTTTACTGTATATTCTGCCTGGATATTGCGAAAATCATACTGATTATTGAAAGCAAGTGTAAATTATTATGTTCGTTGCCAGAGTCAGGCTTCTCTTCGCCCAAACCAAGAACTATGTTCCGATCACGGCGCCCAATATCTACAAAACAGCCTACCACCAGTATACCATTATAAGATGAGATATTCACTTAATCCAGGGTTATTGTAGACAAAAATTGCTGAGAAGCATCATGCAAATCAAAAATCAATGTTGCGCACAAAAAGCCAGGTAAATCTTCCAAGAGAGCCCATATATACAGAAGTCTAAATAAGCAAGCTGTATACATACCTAGGCAGTCGCTGAGGAGCTCTGGGTCACAATTTGCGACTCGACTGTCTCCAGGTCAGCAATGTGTCTTTTCAAGATGGCGACGGCACCCAAGCTCAGACGCGATGAGGGCATCGACGGACTGGGCCCCTGGTCGCTTTGCTCGGAAGAAGTACGGTTGTGGTGTTCGATCTTTGCTAGCGCCCCTTGAATAGCTCTACGAAGTAGCTGTGGGCGAATAGAGGGAGAGGCCGGGAGGTAATTCCAGGCCAAGATGTCTTCCAGCCCGGAGACGCCGTGATTTAGGGCATGCAAAATGAAATTGCGCGTCATGAGGAACGCCCTTTCAGAATACTGAGAAGCCTCCACCCGTCTACTATCTTCGGCAGCCAGGGCTTCGTAGCCGGCTTCATCTGGAAGAGCTTAGTGTTTGAAAGAAAATCATTGACAGGGAAACATACTGTAGAACGGCGTCTTCACTAAAACAAGGCCCATGATTGAGACCAATATTTGCAGTACTGTAGATTTGCCAGGAGACCATGCCTCATTCGGGTTCCGCGTCGGCCAAGTTCCCAAAATGCTGAGACAGATCTTGCCATCCTCATATAGGTTAGGATTGACAGGCCCTTGCCCGGTTGTCCAAGAGTGGAAGAACGCTAAGGGAGGACGGTTGGGAAAGTCTGAGCTAAAATGCATATCAATCACAAATGGAGCATGCTCATAAGGAGTATCTTCAGGACCTATGAGCAGGACCCGCAAAAGATCCATTCGAGACTCCCAGGTCCGTACGAAAATGCCGGGCGGCAACGAAGTCTCGAGTATCTCAAACTCTTTCTGAATGCGCTTCGTACGTAACCCATTTGAGCCTGACTTAATTACTCCAACGAAATGATGATCAGATGGCGGTGCATCTTCCAAGACAGCGAAACCGGGAGGGGCAGATACGGGCTTCGTGAAGCGGACGATTGGTGGCAGGCTTGATATAGTCGCTAGTGCAAGCTCATTGGCAGAGCTAGGCCCTGGTTCGCAGGACCTATTAGCGCCAAAAAAGCGTACTTCCGAGACCATAAATTCGTTTTCTCCATGCTTGATAGAGTCACTCATCTTCTCTGAAGCCAACGAAGGTTCACGTGAGTTAGAAGAATCATCGTTCTCATCCTCAGTAAACCAATAATCATCAAAGCTATTGTTTTCGAGGTCTTCGTTTCCTGTCTGCTCAGAGCTCTCCGGAAACCAGGGTTCGTCCCGTGGATCAGACTTCTCCGGGCTTGTGAGGCTTATCAAGGAGTAGGATGGATCTGGCATAGATGCTACCATGTCCGGCAAACTCATCACCATAAGTATCCTCTCCAGAGATATTTGAACGTCACGGCACTCGCTGATGCCCGGGAGCCGGACAGTTATGTTGCCGCTGGTATCCATGGCGACAATCTTTCCAAAAAAGTCAACAGGGGGTACAGCATCATCACTGTGGACACTGTAGCGCCGACGCAAACGCGGAGCACGAACTGTAGTTGTGCTCTTGAACCACTCTGAAGCTATCATCGCGGACTTCATTGACCGGAGGTAAACTGAAATGTCGGAAAATGTCGTTGGGGAAAGGAAATGCATGTGGCAAGCGCCGGCAACCCTGGGAATCTCGTGCGTAGGTGATGGGGATATTGCTGGCTGCTCAACAGAGACGGGGGCAATGACTACTGCATCCCCCAAGAATTTTCTTAGCGCAGGGAAAGTGGCAATTTCATATACAGATACATCCGTGATTGTGTCACTCAGTCGACCCATTGAAGAGTGAGGACTTAGTGCGCTGCCATTGTAAATCAGCTCAATATCCGGATCACGATACCAGCGGACAGATGCTATCCGCTCCCGACTATCAACCGACTGGACTATACCGACGTGTGGTATACGTAATACCTCCTTCGCTCGACCATGGACGAGAAGTGGTTGCGGTCCTCTGTTTGCAACAGGTTTTTTGACAGCCTTGATGCCATCTTTCAGAGCGACAAGTTTTCCCGGCCATAGTTCACTTTCGCTCATGTCAAAGAGCCGAAGCGAAGTTCCTGCTTCAGTAGTGCAGCTCCCGTCTTGCCATTGGATGACCACATTTGTTTTGGACGATACAATTCGGAAAATGTTTATGTCATATCCAAAAGTTTCATGAACCGGAAGATGCTGGTAGTTGGCATACTTGGCAGCAGCAGCGCCTGGGTCACGGAAGCGAACTCGCTCACCAACGTCAAGCAAAGACTCGCATCCCGCTGCCGGAAAGCCCTGGCTTGATGACCGTCCAAAATCGCATTTTAGGGCTTGTGCTTGCAATGCTGACACTCTTAACGCCTCAGAATCAGGCCCATATCTCTGCGGCTCGGTAGAAAACACATTGGGACACAACCAGTCGATGTGGATGTTCTCTGCGGGAGTGGCTAACACGTAGGCCTGTACCACTGACCCCTGATTGTCAGCTGGAATATTTCCTCTGTCGATATTTGACGTTTCGGTGAGAATAGCTTTCCCAGGAAAAACGAACTCCGACTCCGACGTCCAGATATAACTGCCATTTCCTAAATCGCGGTGCTTCAACTCCGATAATGAAAAGGCAGATTTGGGATCAACACACACAGGAAGCTCCAGGGCCGACGGGTCTAGAGGGGATACAACTCTCGAGTTCGGAAGAAGCAAAACTGCATCACGTTCAACTTCCTGAATCACACCCAGCTTCTGGCGGTAGATGATATATTCCCCCTCCACGAATGCTTCGTCCATCTCTAGTTCCGAACGCGGGACGTCGTAGAGCAAAAATGGCCCGGCATCCGGAGTCCTATTTGTTGAAAACGCACCGAGGCCACTGAAGGGCCTATCTGTGAACCTAATAGAATCATAGTCTCCCGTGCGAGGGTCGACTGGTCTAAAGGCAATTGGCTCGAGGGTATATTTCGCTGTTGCGCTGATGACGGTGCCACACATCGTCTCATTTAAATCCCGCTTTACCGAGTCACCAATCTCAAGCATCCGATCAACGAGCTCAGTATCATTTTCGTGGATAAGGGCGGCGCCATGTGAAGGTTCGATAAAGCTAACGAAAACAAACCCTCTCGGCGGCTGATAAATCTTAGGATATACCAAATAATAGAGGTGCTTGACCTACCACGCCTGTTTGAACAAAACTATGGAGGACATTATCAGGAAGCTCGGTGTAGCGGTAGATTAAATACTCGTCCAGCGGCTCAGGTTCATCTGTCTTCAAAGAAGAAAGTCAACCCGCAACAGTCCCATTTCTGGCGTGAACTACCCGAAAAGCACGAAGCGTACATCGTATGGAGTTCTCTGTTTCGCAGCATTAGCGCCGCCCATAGAGCCTCATTTGTTCGACTTGCATTGATATGTCCCAGTAGAGACGGACTAGATTTCAGACAGCAAACATCACCGCGGTCGAACTTGGCAAGTTGTTCAAGTTAGCGAGGTCCTATGGGACTCATAAACTCCATTCAAATTCGCTGATGTGCATACAGCCAATAGCACGCCTAGCTCATCATGAGTTTGGCAGCCAAGACCATAGCCAGTTAGATATGTAATTAACGATACACAAACCGTGGGATATACTAACTTTCGGGCTGTTTTCAGATCTAGCCTGCGAGGTTGTGACAGGTGAGACGAATCTTCGATCCATTAGACAAGCTGCGGGGTATCTGAGCGCTATCAGCGCCCTCTTTCTTCTACGTCCGAGTCATATCGATGGGCGTTCGGTATACCTATCTCTTGTTTCGTCCAATGCTGCAATGTTGTCTTCCAACTTAAGAGAACGCTGGGACGGGTCATCCAAGATTGTCCCGATCCAGGGAGTTCTTGTCGGTTGATGGCTGTCTTGCTCAGAGTTGCTCAGCATCTGGTGGTGGTAGTGCCCTGCTCTGTCCAGCACGAGGCATATGCGAGAGCGATAACAGAACCGTCTCAAGAATGATAGTTAAATCGCTTCAAGTATCAGATGAAGAGAGCCAGGCTTCCGATAAACCGACCATTTTTGAGTGACGATAATGCGTATAAGGTACCTAGGTACAACAATTTAATCGCCGATGAGAATAGTCCGTAGGGAAGACCCAAGGCAGTAGTTCAGATTGAGATGATAAAGTGCAACAGGTAAAACCAGGAAAATCGGAGAGCTGAGAAGAATGACGGGAGTCAACTTAAAGAAAGCCTGAATGAGCAGCGTAAGAGCCGAGGGGGTGAGATAGATAGGTACAAGAACCTAGGAAGCAGACATTCAGGGACATAATCACATGTGTCCAGGAAGCTGCAGGGCTGACAGCTCTTCGCCGAGACTCTTCACAGGTAATGGAAAGGCCTTCATTTCCAGTTGATGAATACCAGTGGTCATTATTGGACTAGGTTAGTAGTATTGACGTCCCTGTAGCATTGTGTGGTGGTCATGGAGGGAAGATCTAGGCAGTTGGCGACACCGACCTCGACCTGATCCACCGGAAACTCGGCGGAGACCAACTAAGGTTTGCTTTACTTTGCTTCCCATCCTTCATCGTCGTCGCCGCAAAATCCTCCTCCGTCATCTCTCCACATAAGCAATCAAACCACCTCACGACTCAAACTCTATTTAACGCGCGCCGATCAGCCTACTCAAATCAGTTTCATTCCCGTCCAGCATTGGAAGTCTCGGCGTTCGAAAAGCTCCACCCTCTCGTCCCAAGGACCTTACCTACTGTCCTCCTGCATCCCCATTTCAACAGATAACAATAAACCTGAGTCAACCCACAAAATGTCTGAACCAGGCCCCGACTCTATCCCCACGAGCGCCGACCCCCGAAGCAAGCGCCCAACAAAACGCCGCGCCGTAACCCCCCACGGTGAACAGGCCGCGCAGATCGAGCATCTCTTCCGCGACCCAGAGAAAGAAATCCAACTGCCCGGCACATCTCGTACAAAGACCGCCTCATCGCTCCCCGCGCCACCGGAGATAGTCGCAAATGTACAGGGGTCGTCGGCTGGTGCGGGATCGGGCGAGTTCCACGTTTACAAGGCGAGCCGGAGGCGGGAGTATGAGCGATTACGGCTGATGCAGGAAGAAGTTGATCGGGAGAAGGATCAGACAGAGTGGGGGCGGAAAATGGAAGAGATGAAGCGGAAGGATGAGGAAAAGACGCAGAAGAATCGGAAGAGGAGGGAGAAGAGGAATAAGGCGAAGGCCGAGAAGAAGAAGGGAGGGACCGATGCTGATGGTTGGAAGGGGCCAGATGGGATGGACGTTACGGAAGATAGGAAAGATGCTGCGGATGGCTCTGGCAGGGTTGCTGGAGAGAATCAGATGGAGACGGCCGTTGAGACGCCTGGCGTTATTATTCACGAGGAGTGAAGCAGTAGCTCTAGGGCGCGTATTTCATGATATCACGATACCCATTGTAAAATTTAGTCTAGGATGTTCATACAAATCAATATATGATCATGGCATTATGTACGCGTTTTATTCCCGTGACCTATCGTCTATTCGTCCCCGCCGCTGGGGGCAGCTGCCTGCTGGGCAGTTTTGCCACTGCAGATATCATCAACGCGAAGGAGCAGACATGCAGACTGGTTAGGTGATTAGCTGAATGGACTTTCAGATAGGAGGCGGCGGGGGCGACGCTTACCTCAACAGCAGTCTTGATGCTCTGAAGCTTCACTGCTTCAGGCTCCCAGACACCATATTCCTTCATATCAACCAGCGCACCTGAGTCACCATCTAGACCCCATGTGGTGTGACCCTCGACGTGCTTAGCCCTCATACGGGTCAGGACACGGATAGGGCTGGCTCCAGCGTTTTGTGCTAGCGTGCGGGGAATAACTTCCATGGCATCGGCCACGGCCTTATACGGCCATTGTTGGACACCTTCAATAGACTTGGCCATTTGGCCGAGTTTGACAGAAACAGCCATCTCGATAGCACCACCGCCAGGGCAGAGGCGTGGGTGGAAAATGACGTTGCGGGCAACAGACATAGCGTCCTGGAGGTTGCGCTCAATCTCGTTGATAATGTCCTTAGAAGGACCGCGGAGAAGGATAGTGCAAGCCTTGGGATTCTGGCACTTCCGGAGGAAAGTGAAATACTCGTCACCGATCTTCTCAATCTCGAAGAGACCGCACCCAGTTCCGACGTCCGACTCTTGAAGGTCGTCCACACGGTTAACAATTGTTGCGCCCGTGGCTCTGGCGATACGGTTGTTGTCCGTTTTCCTCACTCGGCGGAGCGCTGTGACGTTGGCCTTCATTAAGAAATGTTGTGCAAGGTCTGTCAATGTTAGCACGTCAACCTGCCCACAGAAGCATGAGTCTCCTTACCGGATACACCCTTCTCGGTGATGACAACGTCAGGCTTCAAGGCCAAGATAGCGTCACACATATGCTTCACCTGCTCCTCCTCAATCTGCAGAATACGATTCCAGTCGTCCTCCTTGGTAATCTCAATATTGGTCTGTGATTCACCTTTCTTGTACTCCAGCGGGCAGTCGAGCAGGACAACCCTGGGGTTCTCTATTCTCCTCCGCATCTTAGGGTGAGTGATATCCTTGTTGACCATCACACCGTCGATGACTTCGCTGTCCTCGATCTGACCACCGGGGATCTTCTCAATACGGGCGTAGCGCTTAATGTCGACCTCTTTCTTTCCGCCGCCGGCATCGAAAGACACGGTGCGAACAGCCTTCAGCGCCAAGTCGCACATCAAATCCGACCACCGCGAAACGAACTTTGTCCCAATGGATGACTTAATCAGAGTGTACATCGCCTTGTCGTCATCGATGTCTACCGGAATCGCGACCTCTTCGACAATCGCAAGGGCGTCTGCTAAGGCACGTTTGAAGGCGGAGATAATAACAACGGGGTGGATGTTGCGTTCGAGCTGAGGGAGGGCCTGAGCAAGCATTTCACCAGCTACAAAAGTCAGCAATGCTCCAAACCAGCTCAAGCAGATGATAGACATACCGAGGATAATAACGGTGGTTGTCCCGTCACCGACTTCCTCATCCTGTGTACGACTGAGCTCGATCATGCTCTTCGCGGCGGGGTGCGAAACTTCGATTTCTCTGAGAATAGCATGCCCGTCGTTGGTAAGAACGATACCACCCATGGGATCCAAAAGCATCTTCAGCATAGCCTTGGGTCCAAGACATGACCGAATGATATCCGCAACTCTAAAGGGACATGTATGTTAGACAGGAGGCCGCATGAACAGGCAATATACATACGTCTTTGCAGCAGTAATGTTTGACAATTGTGCTTTGCGTCCGACCTGTCTCTCACCACCATTGGTGTCTAAATAGTGTTAGATCATTGTAGAAAGGAATGGCCAGCAATCTCGAATAACATACTCATTACCACCACCGGGGCCTGCATTTTGGCGGTGTTTCCGGAGTTGCGAAGGGAAAAAGCGTGAGAGCAGAGCAGATACTCGCGGCAGCAATAGGAAAATGATCAGATAAAAAGAAATGTGTGTTAAATAGCCGCGCTCTCGGAGAGGTGATCTGGAGATGTGCCCGCCTTCACCTTCAAATTTCCGGTGCTGCTCGAAGTGGGATTGCGGACTGGAAGCTACACCGCCACTATACCATTTTAGGTCTAGAACCATTATCCCCTGATTTTAATTCCTTGCTGCCTAAGGAAGAAGTATCTTCGCCAGGCATCCATCTACTTTGCTGGGACAACTACAGGAGTAACAGGACTCAGGAGTCCTCAACTCAATTGCGCATATTTCCTATCTCGATACTCCTACCGAGTAGTATTCTGTGCTGGTGTTCTTCACACCCAAAGTCTAAATACCAGCCATACCAACCGCGGCTTCAACCAACTTTCAGTGCCCGACAAACATTGAGCGTCCTGAAAATGAAGCAAAGATCACTTTTTGTGTATTATATCCTTGACGCGTTCAAACTTTGTGTGCACCCGAGTACGCACGGTCGAAATCAAGGATGAGCAGCTCTTGTGTGACTCCGAACACTCACAGTCCTCTATGCAACTGCTTGGAACAGCCTTGGTCTCATACATGGAGTATGTCTCAGTACACCTCCATGAGGAATGTCGGTTATATGACGATTCTGTCGGGGTATGCTGGACGGTCCTGTAGTATCCTCCATCTGAGGCTGCATTCAGGTTTGCAAATGAGACATGATTCTGCCCGTGATAACCAAGGCCGCCCATTTGGACAAGATCATCGTTAGCAGTAATACTGGTCATAGTTGTTCCTCCTAATTTGCAAGGGCGTGACGAAATAACTTTGCGATGTGAGGACCCCTGGCTGTCGTCGCGAACGCCAATCTTCGGAAACTCTGACTCGCTAGTTGCCGTCACGTGTATATCATGGTGCCATCTTTCGGTAGTGCCAGCATCAACCATGACTTCATGCTTTCTCTCATAGCTTAGCTCGTTGTGTCTGTGTGTTTTCTTCTGCAAGCGCCGAACTCGCTCTAGCTGGATCTCGTGCATGGTCCCCTGGAGGGGAAGGAAGAGTTTAGCGGGTGTCCCTTCGTCGAGTGGCGCGAAAACGGCATCTTCGTCGTTGGCTGTGGAGTATCCGCCATCTCGCTTTGTTGTTCGGCGTTCGACGGTGGGATTCGAGTGACAAGGCTCTTTGTTGTTGCTTTTGGTGGCCTTGGGTCCATAGCTTGGGATAGTGTGAGTATTGGAAGACATCTCAGCCTCCATGAGTGGGTGAAGAGTTACTGTAATTGACCTGGAAGGGCACCAAAATAGACTGCTTGTTTGTCAAGGCGAGGTTGAGAGTGGTGACTGGGCTTGGAAGCTGGCGGGAGTTGTAGAGAAAATTGGGCCCCTTTTATATTAAGGTTCCTTATTTTGCACGCTGTGGCATTAGCCATGAATGTCCAATAGGGCGGTGGAAAGTGAGGGTTATTCTACATATCAGATATTCACTCACGCTTTCCAAGTTATCGTTGGGGCCATGTACCTAAACCAGTATTCCTGATGAGAGAATTTAGCCCGAGAAAGAACTCACCATGGTGAATTAGAACCTCCACAGTGATTACACTTGTATTGAATAAGGTAAACAGACAAGTAAGAGTGAACGAAGTTGGGTATCCAATATCCAATTGTATAATACAGTGGTCTTAACTCAGCAAACATTAAGGGATGGTAGTAAGAATACCTAACAAGACCCATGCCACATCAATGCACATAGCACTGAGATTAAAACTCCCGGCTCTCGCCAATATCGCAGATGTCAAACACTCCAGTCTCTGGGATTTCATGCTTCGTCAATGCCTCCTTGAGTTTCCTAGGAGGTTCGAGCACATCTTCTTCCGTGAGAACCCACGTGCCCCAATGCATGCCCAAGGCCTTCTTACACTTCGTGTCGCGGAAGATCTCGACAGCATCGTGAGGATCAGCATGGATAGCGCTCATGAAGAATCGCGGCTCGTAGGCGCCAATGGGGATCAGCCCAAGGTCAAAAGGTCCACGGAATTCGCCCACGTGCTTGAAAGCAGGGCAAGAAGGAAAGTTGTATCTCGGGTCTGTGTCACCTATATCTTCTGGAAGTGTTGGTACACTCCGATAGGCAGTATCGCTGAAGAAGTAGGCAGAATTAGTTATGGAGCACGTGGGATGGGGAATGAGATTCGGAAGTTGCGTACCCCGCGAAATATACCTTACGGCCCCCAGACTCAACGTACCAGGAGGCCCAGAGCGTCTTGCATCGGTCAAACGGTGTTCTAGCACTGAAGTGTTGACAAGGCAAGCAGCCGATTCGAGCCCTGATGTCTGCCGGTTTTGAGCGAGCGTCTTGGCCAGGTTCCTCAACCCGCGTAGCGGGTTGCGATGGAGAAAGTAAAATGTCGCGTTCATCCCACCAATCGAGCTCCGTCGCGTTCTGGATTCCGCTCTCGTCAAACCATGCCTTGTTGCCAAGAGGAACAAAGAAATGGCAGTTTGGGTGTCGCTTGTGGATATGTGTCACAGTGGGAAGAGATAGATGATCATAATGATTGTGGGATATCACAACAACATCAATGATAGGGATATCCTTGATCTCACACGGCGGCTCTGTGTAACGCTTCGGACCTAACCAAGACAGCGGAGAGCAGCGATCCTCGAAAACCGGGTCAAACAGCACACGGAGTCCATCCGGAAACTCGACATAGTAACAGGCGTGGCCTAGCCAAGTTGCTCGCAAAGCGGGGGTTTCTCGGCTTGGCAGAAATTCTGGCTTCCGTATAGGAACAGTTGGGGGTGTGGTGTCTGGGCGATTGGCATTGCCAGACGCCATGCGCCTACACAATAAAGAGTTGTCAGGACTTCGGCCTGCCTCGTTCAGGAGGATCCTTCTACTCACCATAGCAGTTGAAACTGTTTGGAAAAGGGCGCGATCCATGAGCTGCGACGGTTTTATTAGCATGGAGCGATAGACCGGGAGGACACTAGGTAGCTGTATGGCATACTCCCAAGGATTGTCAAAACCGTTCTTGCGATGATGCGCTTTTTTGTCTGCATCCTCGGGGCCCGCGGAAACCGGAGATGCAGATACGGTCAGGGCATAGATAGCTGTCGCACTGGATGAGGCCATCTTCAATTTGGTAGCAGCTGGATGGCGATGGAATCTTGCAAACGGTGCGCGGAATGAAGACAAGCGTCGCAAAAAGGGCCGCATGCTGGTTAAGGTAATGGCAATAGGGAAGCACGCCCCTATATAGCTGAATCAGTGGCCGACAGCCGAGAGACTGTTAAAGCAGAAACCTCGGGGATGCCGTAATCCAACGTGGCTGTCCAGACTATCCTTCCGGCTTTCTTTATTATTGGTGTTGTCATACAGTCATGCCTATTATTTCTTTGACTGAGGGGGCCTAGCCAACTAACGCCGTTATCTCCGCAGAAGGACCCAGGTAGCCATGCCGAATAGTAGTGCAAAGGGCCTCGAGGACTCGAGCGCGGTGCATTTTACTAACCCAAATGCGATGTTCATTTATACTGTTTCATGAACCAAGTCATATGGTTCTTCACATTAGATTTGCTGAGGTGGTGTGTCGAGGGTTCTCTCTTCCACAGAGCATGGTATCTAGGCCGGGCCGTGTTAGCTCCGACTCCGCAGTGATTTTTGAACGAGCTAATCCAATTTGGGGATTCTCGCTTGAACAGCTCGAATCTTTGACTATCTGGATGGATTAACATCGTCTCTGGTATGGACAAGGCTGGGTCAATACCTCCAGGGCAGCCCTTTCCTGCGGATTTAATCCAGCGGAAAAATGAAGCCATCATGGCGGCATCGCAGCCGACCGGAGACGGCGGATTGTTGTCGCAACTGATGAGCAACCCTTTCTTCACAGCGGTAAGAGGAGCTTTACCCTCATGTCTTTATCCGATGCGTGATTAGTCTTAGGTTTCTAACCAGATCTCTACGTTAGGGATTTGGTCTCGCAGGACTCGGAGCTGGCATGAGACTGGGCCAAAAAGGCCTTAAACATGGCGCGGATTTCATTCGGAGACGCATGCTTGTGGAGGTCGAAATCACCCACAAGGACGATTCATATCCCTGGTTTTTACATTGGGTGACGCTCTATCAACAGTCGCTGCTTGCAGCACAATCCACATCCAGCAGGCCTGGATTTATGGACTCGCTGTTGCGGAAACTCACCCCGGGAATACGTCATTTGTCTATGCAAACCCAGAATGTCAAACAACCGAACGGGGCCATACACACCCAGTTCACATTGGTACCTGGGCCAGGACGACATGTTCTTCGGTACAAGAATGCCTTTATATTCGTCAACCGAGTGCGCGAATCCAAATCGCTGGACCACAATACCGGTCGACCATGGGAGACAATCACGTTAACTACGCTCTACTCGCAGCGCCACATATTTGAAGAGCTTTTCGGGGAGGCTCACGCTTACGCGCAGAGAACACACGAAGGGAAGACCACCATATACCATCCGGAGACAGCACAATGGAAGCCTTTTGGACAAGCACGACGCAAACGTCCGTTGGAGTCGGTGATATTGGATAAAGGTGTGAAGGAGCGGATTGTGGAAGATATCAAGGACTTTCTGTCTAGCGGGCAGTGGTATCATGACCGTGGAATTCCGTACCGCCGAGGATACCTTCTTTATGGTCCACCGGGCACCGGCAAAACCTCCTTCATCCGGGCCCTAGCTGGAGAATTGGATTATGACATCGCCGTTCTGAATCTAAGTGAACGGGGCCTAACTGATGACCGACTAAACTATCTCTTGACTCTTGTGCCCAAACGAACTCTCGTCCTCCTGGAGGACGTGGATGCAGCGTTCTCAAACCGTCGCACACAAACTGACGAGGACGGCTACCGCGGAGCTAATGTGACGTTCTCTGGTTTGTTGAATGCCTTGGATGGAGTCGCGAGCGGCGAGGAGCGGATCATCTTCCTCACTACAAATCACGTGGAGCGACTTGATGCGGCCCTGGTACGTCCGGGCCGCGTGGACATGACGGTCCGGCTAGGCGAGGTCACCCGCTATCAGGTTGGGTGTCTCTGGGACCGATTCTATGGTGATTTGGATACGACCGGATCCTATCGACAAGCCTTCCTTGATAAGCTCCAAGACCTGGGGCTCCTCGAGGATGAGAACGGCTGGAAAGCCGACCCATCGAGGACCACAAGCGCTGCGGCTCTACAGGGCCTGTTCCTGTACAATAAAGGGAACATGGAGGGTGCCCTTTCAATGGCTGAAGGACTTACTTCCCGACTTCACGACGAGGTTGATGAGCACTGAAGTTGTACAGTAGAATAATTTGTACATTATGTGTCATGATAGACGTCTGCATAGACTTGGAATAATGCTGTACACTAGAAAACTCTCCGTTTGTGGCGCCCCGCTGGTTTCCTTAGGTCCGCTCGAGCCTTCTCCAGTTTCGGACGGGAGGCTTGGAAGCTTCGCTGCAGGGTCAGCTTTCATCCCAACACATGTCTTGTTATCTTGCTCGGGGTACTGTCAAATAGCAGGGTCTCAAGGTTTTCATCCTACTATCATTGGATGACAGCGAGGTTGACGCCGGATGCATTGACCTGGTTAACAGCCAATTCAGTCCCCCAGCTGGCATCAAGTCCACAGCCATACGGCGAATGGTCTTTTATCGCATGATAGCAGATCCTTCACGAGCTCAGCGCTTGACAAGCAGCAAATCAGCGTCTTCAACTTTGCCTCTTCTAAGCGCCGGGAATGCAGTCAAGCCATCCGCTGTGATAGAGGCCGCAGCTCTCCGTCGGACCATCGAGATGTCAGCGTTAAGCGCCCGCGTGGGCTCTCAGCAACAACATGCAGAACAAATGCTCATTCTTCACATTCGAAGGAGCCTCTCACCGTTCAGACCCTTATTCTCCGCTGAGATAACTTTGTGACGATTCTGAGCCAAGATATGGCGGGCGCGCCCTTCATCAAAACTCCTGCATATGGTGGTCGTGGTATTTAGTGATGGCAGTGGACCTCTTCATCCTTTCGATTAACATTTCTGGGGTTGTCATTCTGTTGCTCTGTCGCTTTCTACACTCATCGGCTGAGTCGAAAGCCTGAGGTTCGTGTACTGACACAACTGCTGTGCAAACCTCATTGATGAGCTGTCATTTGGTTTCAGTTTACTGGGGTTATTGAGCAGGTCTCGTTCATCAAGCATAACTACCCTGGCAGCCATGAGCAATTCTCAGTTTCAGCTCTTTCCGCCCCCTGCTCCCCAGGGGGTGTCCAAAAATCCTTTTCGAAAGGGCCCTCGACGACCCTCTGCCGGCACCCAAGCAGCGTCTTCAATTCCGCTGGAAGACCTCAAAGTCCAGGGCGCCGAAGCAAAGGCTGTGGTATTACAGGTCGTTGAGCCACAAAGCACAGAACCCCCGCCCCAAGCACATGTCCCTCCTCTGCCACCACGATCGTTCATGCCTGAGTTGTGCCCAGGTCCGTCGACTGGATCGTCATCTAGCAGGGGAGATTCACCATCACTCGCAGCCAACCCATCTTCCGGTCTAATTGAAGACGATGGGACAAATCTCAGGATTACGCAGGACTCTTCACAGCGCTCTGTTTCCCCAGTCATTCCAATGAAGTCGATCTTCCCCCGCTTCAACCCGGACGCGCCACTCACACAACAACAGTACCGCCACGGAGTTTCAAATAGTTTCTCACGACCTCGGCCCAGGCCCCCGAAGCTTAGCCTAGATATCACACCAGCACCAGAAATTGACCGGGTACTCGGACCGAGGACGGTACCGGCTGACATTGTCGACTTTCCGGCTGGCATACAGGACCCAGTCGAAGTTCAATATTCAACTCCTGCGCAGCTCAAAAACCTCTGGGAAGCCGCAAATGGACAAAGGCATGATAACATAGAGAAGAACTTCAACCTACGAATGGAACGGTAAGACTGGCTTTCTGTCGTACGAATGAGTTCCACTAACTGATGCCGGTAGCCTTGACTCTGCCACATTCGTCTTTGGTGAGACGAATACGCCATTCTACACGATGCAAACATACTCAACAAATGAAGTATCTATCACAAGGGGAAACCCATCCTTGGCCGACAGCAATATTCCCATTATGATGCTCCAGCTAGAAGATCGGCGTCGTCGCGAGCCCCCCAACGACGGCCTAGTTTCCCATCTCTTCTCCCGACTCGCCGCCATGCTCGCAATTGACCAAGCCGCAGAGCTATCCGCGCAACACCAGCTGTCTCCCCCTGATGCGTCAGATGTCGAAAAAAAGGCACTGAAGCGAGCAGCAGCGCTAGAATCATGCAAACTCTCCTGGAACAGTACTAAACGTATATACGAACTCCGCCATCCATCGTTACGCGTGCAGCAGAATCGAGAGGCCCCTCCCCCGGCCCTGGTGGGCGCGGCAGGTATCGCTCTCTCCCCAACAAGGCCTAAGCATACTAGTGGTGCGCTCGATATAAGCGTATCAACACCATCTGCAGGTCGAGGACAACCCCAAGCACCGACGATTCTCGTCACGGCGCCTCTTCCAAGTAACCCAGTCGATGCAGCCGCAATAGCATCACCACGCATATCGACTCTGCCACTATCAGGCTCAGACTCAGAGTCCGATGAAACGCTTGCCTCTCTGGACCTCCGCACAATGACACTCTCCATCGCCGCTTTTGCCATCTGCAATACCATACCCTCCTTATACGCCATCGACTCCATCGTCGCCGCGATATTAGCCGTAGCAGTCTCAGACTTGACCACAAACCCCGTGCTAGCTGATATGCCTATCTACGATCCTACACGACCACCAACTCGGCCGCCAACCAAGCAACCAATCCCACCACAACCCGCGTACATGAGCACACAAACTAATAGACCTGAACTCTTCGCCACACTTGCAGAACGTGACGACCTAGACCGGCAAAGCATCCAGCTCCCAGCTCAACTGCAGACACAAATACCCAAGCGCCATCGCAACTGGTGGTCCTCTTTGCGCTCCAAAATCATACAACTCCAGCAAAACCGGCGTCAGAAATCAAAAGCCAAATCCACAGCCTCTGCATCTCCCGCTACTGTCGTCGAAGAAATAGACCTCGAAAAATACGGCATCAACTCCTCTCCGTCTACAAAGGAACAGGTGAAAGAAGACGAGCTACCTGGTCTCGCCCGAGGCCTGATAAAGCTTTTCTTCTGGGGACTCAAGCTGGTCTTCTGGGCACTTACCGTTGCGTTCAAAATAGCCGGTTGGGGATTGAAGCTCGCGTTGAGGTGCGTTACGGGTGAGAAGGCTTGATAATTCGCCTACTATTAGGAGCACTTTATTGATTTGATTTTATTTCCGTCTGCATTTTTTTTAATGATAATCATGGCTGTGACGGGTAACGAATTCCCATTGGCTTGTTATAAGGATGGAGTATAGATTTGTTTATTTATATATGACCCCTCGATCAATGACTACCTCGCCAAATAACAAATTCATGCATTACAGTATGACAGGTAATATGGGAACTCCACCTCGAGTCCCCCCATGCACACGTACCACCATTGCTATGTATTCATAGGGAGGTAGTACTCCAAACATGCGATATCTCGCCTATAATATAAACCTCAACACGAACCTGTACTCACCAACCTACCTACGGCCACAACAGACCCACCGTACATTCCCATGCACTGCTCAAAGCACACCTAACCTCAAAAAGACCCTAACACCTTCCCCCTAGAACCTCTTAAAAGCAACCGTCCTAATCGCCTACAGCACCATCTCCCAAATCTGCACCAACTGGACAAGGCCCACCCGCGCCACATGCCGGAAATGAGTACGTAAACCACAAGTCCCTGCCGCCAATCTCCCGTCCCAGGATTGAAGGGGTCCTATCCCTAATGGGGAGTAAATGGGACTAGGGAGGTGCGTAAAATCCTGAAGGGGGTTGGGTCTGAAGTTCTGCTTGACGGGGTTTGAGACGGAGTCGTTGAGAAGAGCCAAATGAGGATGGGAAAGAGCGGGTAGACTAATGGACTTCTGGTGGGGTTTTGGGGAGGAAGGAAATAGTTCTCAGAAGTCAGATTTGGCATTGAGTTAAGCTGGGGTGGATGAAAGCCGTTTGAAGAAAGTAAACGCTATGACAGAACAAGTATGAGATGCAAATGCGCCGATGTGCCGTTATTTAAGACATGCAGAGAAGGAATTGTTTAGAGAAGAAATATAGAGCAAAAGCCTTATGCTTTCACAAACGCATGTCAACGAAGAACAGATATCGTAGACGAATCTGTGCAACATCGTAGACAATGTACTCGTTATACTGCAGACATACTTTCTGGTAATCATGCTCCGCCGGTTCCGAGGCTGTATCGGGCATCTGGATGCCTTGCAGATCTGGACGGACGCAGCTGGCGTCTTTCCAACCGCCCGGAATCATGCGACCCTTACCGAGTGTGGCGATCTTGCCGTTCTTCTTTGCGTTCTCCCCGGCATGAAAATCGCTCCCGTACAGTTCGTAAAGAGGATCGCCTAGTTCGACGTCACCGAGCAGTAGCAAACCTTTACCACCACTGTTGTAGGAACAACAGTAATTTGCGGACTTACTGGACATGTCGGCAAAGTACACACCCTTTCCGAACATGTAGCCGCTGACGGGGGCCTCGGGCGGTGCGATGCGGAGACCCTGGCTGAGAATACCACCGTAGTTTGTACTGCGGGAGCCATGCCAGAGCAGACGGCGGTTGCTGTTGTTCATAGCCGCATATGAGGATGATTGGAATCGATCGTTCTCCCCCTGCCGCTCGATCCGGAAAATGTCGATTACCTTGTACCTCAGACGGTGAGTCGCGCCGCGGGATTGTGTGAGGTATTTCTCGAGCTCGATAAATTCAGTGGAAGTATGATCGAGCGGTGTCATTTCTTTCATCCCAAGGCCTTCGTACTGGCGATCGACCGGGTTCACGTCCTCCACTTGAGCCGAATCCTTCAAGATCTTGTTGGCGACCTCCATATCCGTGAGGGCTTCCAGAAGCTCGACTTCTTTCTTGATATAGGCCTCATTGTCCAGTACAGGGGGCCGATTCCGCCCAAAGATGTGCGGGATAGTGGTAAAATAGCGGTTACTCAGCTGTTCTAGGGCGGGGCGAAGCGGCATATTATACCTGGAGGCTGCCAAACTTGGTGTAGCAGCGAGCTCTGCCAACTCCTTCAGCGTCTCGAACCCGGTCTGCAAAGTCCTCTTGCTCAGTTTGCCCAGTGGCAGTTTCTTGACGTCGTATGACATTTGAGCCATCGTCGAAAGGAAGTATTCCTGGTTGAAAATAAAGCTGACAAGGTTGCGCACGGCGATGGGCAGTTTACTTTCAACCATCTTGGACGGTGCTTTCACGATCTTGTTGTCCTCCTCTTCATCATCGGATTCCTCATAGTTGCGCTCAATAAATGTGTATTTTCCGTTCTTTGGCGTTTCCAACCGATTTTTCCATGCGAGGCCGGACTTGTCCTTGAATTTCTTCTCAAAGAATGATTTGGCGCTCCCCAGCGTGCCATCACCCAAATGTGCAGATTGTCCGTTCTCGCCGACTCTGCCCCAGCGAGTCCAAGTCTGGTACTGCGTACCATCCTTGGAGACCAGCAGTTGAATACGGTAGAATTTATTGTTGTTCGCGGCGGACACCGTTTGATTTAGCGTCGCATCCCAGATAAGGCCGGCTTTGTCAATATAGACGGTAGGGGCTGATCTTATTAGCCTCGCTCAGGTCCCCGTAAACGTAGCGTCATACCGTGCCATCCAACACCGTTTGGACAATACCCCTCGTCAAGCGGCACCTTCACCTTGTCCGCTTTGTCTGAAGTAACAATCTGTGCATCCTCAATGCCGTCTTTAAGCTTCTTGTTCGACCCATCCTCGTCAGCCTCTAAGGCAGCTTTGGCACTCCGTTTCTTCTCCGGCTTTGGCGGCGCATCAACAGATTCATTGGCCTGACTTTCACTCGGTGCTCCAAAGTGATAGGGTTTTTCCGAGACCGGTTTCTTTGCCTTGTCCGAGTCCAGCAGCCAATCGAGGGAAACTATCTCGCACTTCTTCAAGCTGCATGCTTGGGTATCTGACGCCGGGTCAGCAACAAGAAGAAGGCATAGGCATGTACGCAACCTACACTTGGTCCCGCCCTTCTCGACCTCTTTTTGAGTAGTAATGAGATGGGTACAATCCACCCCGACGGAAGAGCTGAAAGTGGCTCCATGACCCTCTACAATAGCCTTCAAGTCGGCTACAGACGTACAATAACTCGTCAGCCCAGGCCGTTGAAGATGATAAGAGCCCCCGCAATCTGTTCCCTACAGGGAAAGTGAGGCGGGGACCGACCTTGTTTGTAGCCAGGAAAAGTGCCGCTCACGGCGACGACGAGCTTTTTGAACGATCTTGGAGGCATTGTACCATCCGCGGAAATGCAATTGAATAAAGAACAATGGAGTGATACTGGAACGCGCAAGGCGATAAATAGGGGTTGATGAGGAGAATACGAGGTTGGGGGAATGAGGCTGAATTGCGGCGCACACCTCGGTCGGACGCTGAATTAGCTCAAAGGCAAAGGAGCTGCTGCAATGTTGTTTCACGAGGATGATTTGTTTGACGATGAAGGCACAATGAGACACTCAAGTGGGAGAATGAAGCTTTTAAAAGCACCGTGGAAGACCAAGCATTGCTGCTTCATCGCCTGGAGCTCCAGGCTGCCACACGCCTGCCTAGCGACGGCAGGCAGAGAGAGAGAGGGACCTCGAGGCACCAGATCTCAACTTCCATGGTCAGCCCCATCAAAAGCCATGGATCAAGCGAAAGCATGCAAAAAGGAACAAGTAAGGTTAGCATCAAAGCTGGGACTAAATGCATGACACTTGGTGGTGTGCTCTGTCCGTGATTATCTCTTGTTTCGGCTGTGTCGCCTTCTGGCATAGCTAGGCCAACAGGGGCTCTCACGCACCAAATTCCATCTGATCGCTTCAGTCAGCCTCCAATTGATTCTAATACTACCTCAATTGGTGTTTGACAGTTAAACAGTGAGCCCTTGTTCATCCTGTTTGTTGTTTGTTTTAAGGACAGGGTCCGGTGAACCGAGGATTACAGCAACCCCAATAAAGTAAGTTCAAAATAAAGCGGAGCTGGAGCGAGGGGATATACCTCCTCCCTGCCTAATAGACGGACGCATAAGCACACCATACTGCATTCATATGTGCCTATATCTCCAATAGTCAAGCAATTGAACCTGCATTTCAACTCTATATTTAAGCCGCTGTTCTCTTAATTCGACGTCCTATACCTATAAAAGGCCGACTTCAATATCTAGAATTCAGCCGGTCGCACCTCGGATACCTATTATTGCTCCGTCTCATCATTATTCTGGAACTCGCTGGACCCAAGTTCTTAATCAAACCCCTGTCCACAGTTCTGGTTCCTGGATCCTGATGACCTCAAGGTGGGCCAGCGACGGGAGCCGGAGCAAATAACCATCCACTCGGAGGGGGCAGCGGACGGCCTCGAAGGAGCCGAAGCAAACAGGTACCGTTAGATTGAGCTTGGAAGTTGGGGTCGCGAGATTTATAACCGACTTCGTTGACATCATTCTCATCTCCGATCAACGATTCGTGAATTCTGAGAGGAAAAAACAAGTATTAGCTATGACAATGTATCTGGATGCGCTCTTGAGTAGCGTTCGATCAGCCCAGGAAGGACTACGTGTCCCAGCCTTAGGTGAGCAGTACCAGCTGAGATACCGAGCATTCTCCGAAGGTCTCCGGAAGTATTGGATGCGGCTGCATCGGCCATATCAGAGAACCGGTTTGTAAACTCCTTTGAGTGATGACGACGAAGACTTTCAAAGCAGTCCACCAGGCGGGACGGCTCGGACCCATGCTTTCGTGCCATGGATACAGTCACAGACTCACAGTTGGCAATAATCAACATAGGTTGAACTTTCAACCTTCCTTTTGCAGGCTTTTGGTTGTGCTCTCGACGAATTGCCGCGGACCTGCAGTGGACAGAGCATCAACGATCAGTCAGAAGTCTAATGGAAGCAGCAGCCGTCTGCAGGATAAGCGCCGAACGTAGTTGTTGTTCAAGGTGACCTGTCATGGCGCCTCGGAGTCATGGCATTTTCCAGGGCGGTTGCAGCAGATCCAGTAACTATTGGTAGGACACTGCACCAACAGCTGATAATTGAGAGAAATAGGCCCAATTGAAAGGGCTACGAGATAAAATTGGGATCCCCGCCCGATGTCAAGAGCAGCGAAGATGGATGGAGAAGATCCGACGCAAGATGCAAGGACGCGGGATGCAGCACAGTCGTAGTAGAGACGCTGTCAGACAATCCAATCTCATCTCATCATCAATTCATCATCGTAAACGTTAGCAAATATGATTTATTATTACCCTGAAACATCGTCAATCGATTAGTGATGGATTGATCCATCGAGTCGGCGGAATTCGAGATCGCACTAGACCCGAAAACTCAACTGGGGGGCGCCTTCAAACAATTCCCCTTTTCTGCTCCCACTTTAACTGTCTCTCTCTCTCTTCGCTCCTCTTTCTTTTGCTTTTCCTTTTTTTCCCTTTTTCTTTTTTTTTCTTTCTCTGCTCGTCGGGCTCGGACGATGGAGTCTCCATTTCACCCTCTGGTAGGATCGTGACCTTTTGTTTCCTTTCCTGGCTTGAATCGAGCTCCCTCCGCGGATTTCTTTCTTTTGCCTCCGGTAGCTGAAGCTGGCCGAATTTCCCCCTTCACTCGTTTACTCAACCCAACACCGCGATTGACAGCCAGTCTGGTCTCCATATCCGTTCGCTATCACTCGCTTTTACTTCTTTCCAACTGCCTAAGCTATTTTCATTTCGACAAATGTCCAGCGGGAACTGGGTCTTGACCAGTCGCGGCAATGGTCACCGAGAATGGACCCCTTCGATATCCGCCTCACGGTCCGATGGGCGGTCATGATCTCCCAACTCGTCGCCGAATCCCCAATCCTCCCCGTCTCGATCCGTTAAGGATTAACCCTGTTCATCCTCCTCATCCGCGACCCTCAACGGCGGATGGTCTTCGTCCCCCGCACTCCCATTACCGGCCAGGCCCATCTCCGCACCCCCAAACTCCGAGAAAACACCATGCATATCCCCGGCGATTCGACTCTTCCTCCCGCTCCGCTTCACCTCTCTCTCCTCGATTATGGGATGATGGCCCTATGCCTCGGCCGACCTACCATAACCCACCAAGACACATGTTGCCGCCTCCACATGATCGGACGATGCGACGACCCCGTCATGGGCCACCTCGTCAGAGGACGCCCCCGGACCAGACGGGCTCACCACTCTCTATAGCTTCAGCCCGGCCGCACGGCAGGAAGTCTAGGCGCTGCGCCCAAAGCCCTAGTTCCAGTGGGCTCGCCTTGCCGCGCTTGCACGACAGCCAGCCGCCCGACCCGTATGGTGAATTTATACTTCGTTCCAGCATGAATTCTGCCATGACTTCAAGGTCGAGTATTGAGCATACCAGCGGAACCGAGCGAAGCAGCGTCTTGACCAAAAGCAGCTCCATCACTGATTTGTCTCCGGATACTCCCGACGGGCCGTACGAAAAAGACGAAGGGATGAGTGTTGAAGACGCCATTTCTATGTACTTGGACGGCTTCAGTGATGTTACAGAGGAGCCAGAGTCGCCAGATTTGACAGACGACAGCAAGCTGAAGGCATTGAACCAACTTCCATCCGCCGAACTATTTCTAGACAACCCTCCGCTTGATCAACACTCACCCGTCCCACCCGCCTCACCATTGACTTCTTCGGACCAGGATTTGTCAAAAAGGCGAATGGAAGAAACGGACTCTGACGTGGACTCGCTAGATGGGTCTTCAAGCAGATCACTGGACGGTCCTACAGATCAATGGCCGTCAACCCCGGATTCCCCAGAAGTAAATCCCCTGGACCGGAATTCGTTAGACAAACGATTTTTAGGAGAGGCGCGATCATCTAGCAGCACGCTAAACGGACCTCTGACTGAGCCTTCGTCGCTTTCGCCGTCTCCGCTCCCTCCCACCCCTCACCGTCTTGAGACTAAGATTGAGCTTCCAGGCGTTGTACCTCCGCCATTCAACGCGGCTACAGAGACCCGGGATTGCTACGGGTTTCGCAAGGCTACTACATACGTTACTCTGCAGCAGTACGAGGCATGGTGCAGTTCTTACGCAGCATATGCTGCAAATCGAAAAGTGAAATGGACGGAGCTTCTCACCGAGAACGGGTTACCATCAACAAACCCAACAAAGTTCCCACCCAAGTCTGCCAAAGTGAAGCGCTTCGTGAGGAAAGGCATACCCCCTGATTTCCGAGGTGCAGCCTGGTTCTGGTATGCTGGAGGCTACGAGTATCTGAACCGAAACCCAGGACTATACGATCAGCTCGTCCGACAGGCAATGGAATCCCCAACTAATGACGACAAGGAACATATTGAGCGGGACTTGCACCGCACTTTCCCTGACAATATCCATTTTAAACCCGACTCTACCGGCTCAGACGGCTCGGTGATTGTCGAGACGGAGATCATTAGGTCTCTTCGCCGAGTGCTCTACGCGTTTGCCATCCACAATCCCCAGATAGGCTACACGCAGTCTCTTAACTTCATCACCGGGCTACTTCTCCTATTCTTGCCCGAAGAGAAAGCGTTCTGGATGCTTCATATTGTCACCTCCGTCTACTTGCCAAGCACTCACGAGATCAGTCTCGAAGGCGCGAATGTCGACCTTTGGATACTGATGGTTCTTTTGAAGGAGTCGCTACCGAATGTGTACAACAAGATCGCGGGCACCGGGGGAAAGTCCAGGAGCGCAACGCTCTCTGTGAACTCCCGGTTGCCAGACATTACCCTGGGCCTGACAAACTGGCTCATGTCAGTCTTTATCGGCACATTACCTCTCGAAACGATGTTGCGTGTGTGGGACGCCTTCTTTTATGAAGGGTCGAAGACGTTTTTCCGGGTTTCCATGGGGATATTCAAAGCCTGTGAGAAGGAAATCATGGCAGTGTCCGACCCGATGGAGGTCTTCCAGGTTGTACAGACCGTGCCGAAGAAGTTGCTGGATGCCAACACCCTGCTGGACGAGAGTTTCGCCCGGCGAAACCGCGTCGGACAGGGTCGCATCGAAGAACTGCGGGCAGCCCGACGGACGGCTGTGCGACAGGATAAGTTGCGACGATCGCGAGCCTTGAGCAAAGGCCAGCTCTTTGCCGCAACCGACGAGTGGCCGACCCAGACGCGGACACCAATTGCGGGCATCGAACGCACCTTCGCTGATTCATGGCGTCATATGAGGCACCATGCGTTCCGATGACGCTGCTTTTATTCTCATCTCATGTCTGCCTACGACTAATTTCTAATCGACGTTTACAATATTACCGGTTTCCTCCCCGAATCTCCTTGAAGGGGTTGTAGGCCAGGACCAACCATGTCCTGGTGATTATTTCGCTGTAGATATTCCAATTTCCTCACTGGCGGAAGAAAAACTTTACATTAGACTTTTAAGGTAGCATCGAATTGCATCACTGCCAATATAGCTCCAATCAATGGGAAGTTGTCGATCTGTGGTAGGGCTGAGTGGAGTTGATTTCCGTTGTTCTGGCTCTGCCGTACCAAGGTTCGTGGGCTCAATCGACCGTCTTTCGACGAACTCGTGACGATTTGATTGCTGCCTAATAAAAATAATGCAAAATTCAGTTCTATCCCTGTAAACATCCAAGCTGTGCCTTATCTTTCTAAACTCTCTCTACAAGCACCGGTCGTCACCATGAGCGGACAGGCGGACAGCTACTACAACACCAACCAGACCTTCGGCGACCAGCCTGTGCACAACAATGGCTTCAATCCGAGCTATCCCAATCCTGGCTATCGATTTGACGGGGATGGCAGGGGTCCTGAACCAAAACCACCACAGGAGCCTCCCCCGACGTACAACCAGGCTGTCTATGGCTTCGACGACGCCTTCAAGGTTGAAAGGCCCAAGTTCAACGATCTCTGGGCCGGCCTTCTGGTGTGTTATCCCACCATTACGAAATATGGGAACAGGGCTAACTTGCGTACCTAGTTGATCGCGGTGTTTCTAGGTTACGTCGCTGTCTCAGGGGTTGCGATATATCGATACTCAAAATACAAAGGCTTCAACGGGGATGGGATTTATGACTCGGCGAATAGCTTCTCCCTCGATACGAACACCCTGGTGCTGTTTATATTCGTCCTCTGCGTAGCACTTGCCTTCTCCTGGGCCTATTTCCTCGCAGCGCGACACTTCCCCAAGTTCTTCATCTGGGCCACTGGCATCCTGAACATCGTCTTCGCCCTTGCAACAGGAATCTACTACATCGCCAGAAAGCAATATGGCGGCGGTATCGTCTTCGTCATATTCGGCGTCTTTGCCATCATCTGCTTCATCAGCTGGATCCCCCGCATCCCATTCACAGCCTTTATGCTGCAAACATCAATGGATGTCACCCGACGCTACGGCCACATGTTCTTCGTCAGCGCGCTCGGCGGACTCGTCTCAGTCGCCTTCGCAGCCTGGTTCTCCGTTACGCTGGTCGCAATCTACGTCGCGTATGAGCCCAGCAGCGACGGGGTGAATCCCTCCTGCACCGACGGCGGCTGCAGCACTGCGCGAGTCATCGGCTTAGTTGTTTATGTCACCTTCGCCATGTACTGGTTCAGCGAGTGGATTAAGAACACCGTCCACACCACCATCGCGGGCGTCTACGGGTCGTGGTATTTCTTCAGCAATTCGCCCCGCGGCATGCCCGCGCACGCAACCCGGGGTGCCTTCAAACGAGCAACAACGTACTCCTTTGGCAGCATCAGCTTCGGGAGCCTCATCATCGCCATCATCAACTGCCTCAGACAAGCTTGCTCGGTCGCACAGCGCAACGAAGCAGCCGAGGGCAACCTTCTCGGAAGCATCATGTTCTGGATCCTAGGGTGCTTCATCTCCATCCTCGATTGGCTGGTGACATTGTTTAACCGCTACGCCTTCTGCCACATCGCTCTTTACGGGAAACCATACATCCCCTCGGCTAGGGATACCTGGACGATGATGAAAGACCGCGGGATTGACGCCTTGGTCACGGACTGTCTCATCGGGCCGGTGATAACCATGGGCTCGGTGTTTGTTTCGTATGTCTGTGCGCTGCTGGCGTATCTGTATCTGCAGTTCACCCATCCTGGTTACAATTCCGAAGGCGACTTTACGGCGGTCATAATGGCGTTTTCGTTTGTCATTGGGTTGCAGATCTGTCAGATCCTGATGACCCCCGTAAGTAGTGGGATTGAGACCATTTTTGCGGCTATGGCATGGGATCCGCAGGTGCTTATGAGTATGCATCCAGATTTGTACCAGCGGATGGTGCAGTTGTATCCCAGGGTGCAGCAGGCTATTCATGCTTGATTTACCTGGGAGGGTGACTCGGAGAATTTGGGCAGCCGTATCCATACCATTAATCCTAGTAGTACAGTATAGGGCTAGACAGGGCATGTACTAGGTAGCAGTTATGAAACAACTAGAATCAAGTAATATCAATGGACCCTAGATATCAGCCAAGTCAATATCACAATTATAGCAAAAGAATACACGCAAAAGCGCCAATGACACCCATAACAGCCCTCTTCGAGACGCCCCAAGCAACCGCACCACCCGTTAACACCTGTTCATCCACCTTATCAACATCATCAGACCCATCCCCATTCTGATATCCGCCATGCGCATTCTCAGCATCCACGCCCGTCGGAACAGCCGCAGCCGAAGACGCAGCATACACGGACGAAGCTGCTGTACCCTCAGCCCCAGACTTAGACGGAGCACCAGAAGACGTCAAAACAGCAACCTGCGTTCCGTGCACAGCAGAAGTTTTAGAAGAGACAGACCCAGAAGACTGCCCACTCGCTTCAGCAGTTTTCTCATATGGACACTCCGTCTTCGTCACCGTGACCGTAACGACCTCATAGACATCATGGCCGTCAGCTCCGTCTTCATCTTCACCTTGAGCTTCATCTTCATCTTCATCTTCATCTTCATCATGGTGACCGTAATCGCCTAGATTCCCATCCTGCTCTTCACTCCAAGCCCCCGCGTTACGAGACGCAGCATCAGCATCTACGTCGAGACCCCCGTCCTCCACTTCCGGAATAAGCAACCTCATCCCATCGGATACGACCGCCCTCTTCAACTTGATGGCAGTCAAGTCTCCACGCTCCTCGCCCTGGACCTCATCCTCGTCCGTATCCTCGGCTGCTGCAGCGGCAACAGCAGCATCATACACATCACTCCACCCCTCACCCTCCTTGCTAGAGGCATACTCGTCGTCCCAGGCCGAGTAACCGAGCAGTCCCGCGGCATCATCGACGTCTTCAGCGTCCTCAATGGGTTCAATTTCCTGTCTCGGCTCGAGCCGGACCATAGGTGCGCTTCCTCGTCTGGGCGAGACGGGGCCGGCGTTGTCGTCGCATAAGTAGTGGGGTATTTCGGTTTGGGCTGTTTGGTTAGTGTTTTTAAGTGGTTAGCTTCTGACCTTGTCTATCTATCATGAAGACTGGATTTGAGGAGATGATATGGCAGGTAGGGTAGGGTAAAAGAGGTGGTAGGGGTACGTACGAACACCGTTCTTGACGCAGATGCCCTCGGCCTCGGGGGTTATGTTGAAGCGGGGTCTATGGTCGTGATAGAGGTGATGACTGTTTTTCTGCGCTTCGCAGAAGCAGTCTAGTTTGTGGCTTGAGGTGCAATTGGAGGTCGGAAAGTCTTTGACGACTGCGGACTACGCATGGAGAGGGGATTTTTTGTTAGTGATGGTTAGAGGCGAGAAGGGGGATGTACGAGCATTGAGGAAAAGTTGAAGGAGATAGACGTACAACGCACTTCAGGTAACCCAAATCCAGGTCTTCTTCTGCGAGGACAAGGGCTAGACATCCCAGGAGGGTTAGGAGGTGTGAGAGGTGCATAGTGCTTCGAGGGCAGTTGGATGAAACAGTTCTCAATTTGTGCGGATTGGCGTGCCTGGGTTTGTAGAGAGGTTTAGGTTGCGATTCTCTTCAGGAGTAAGTATTGCATTTGTACATGCAACACTCTCCATTGTACATCCCTGCATACCCTTAGGGCTACATTGGGATGCCAGAGAGCTTCGAGCTACAGTACAGGGTCTGTGCTGGATACTACCTTGCTACTAATTAGACTCATCAGGGGATTGTAACGTATCGATGTTGGGCCGCTGCGAGAAGCGCTTCTTCTTCTTCTTCTTTTTTTGTGTTTTGATGTAATGGTGCATGGAATGGAGGTGGAATGTGGCGATAGACAGGTCGTTGGGTAAGGCACGGAGCAACACGCGCCACTGAGGATGTCTGGTCTGAGGTATTGCACTGGTCTCATAGGGTAGATCAAGACAGTGGGAATACAGGTAGTACAGGGAGTGTAGGGGCATAGTAGATGGGTATGGTGTTGATGATGGAGGAGTCGTGTTGAGTATCCAGAATCGCAAATCGGAAGCCTCAGTACGCGCCGCACGGAATGTACGTCGATTCGACAATCCAACCCTGAACAGAGGCGACCAGTCTATCTGGTTTCATGACGAGAATGCCATTCCCACGTCCAGAGCTTGCAAGTGAAACCCCCGATCGCACCAGAACCAAAACGAAGCACAGCGAACACAAACCACCCCCCCCCAATGCAAACCCTCATACCCCGTCTCCCTCCCTTGACAACCCCCGTAGCGTAGAAGCGTTCCAGCTCAACGCAGACGTCCCGCGACTGCAGCGAGCCCCTCCCCGCCCATAGACACTCCAAAACTCGCCCATATCCATAAAGGCACTACCCCCTATGAAGCAGTAGCGTACTTTCTCGTCCACTCCCTCGCAATTTCCTCATACCTCTTGCGGTCCTCACGATACTGCTCCGCAATACGTCCCTCGACGGCATCATCCGGCATCGGCTCCTCAAGCAGCGAGCGCGCAAGCTGCAAGACCGCACTTAATCTCGAGCTCGGCTTCCACTCGTCCGCCTTCAGCATCCCCAGACACATGCTCCCCTTTTCATCGTTCGTTACGTTGGGATGGTAGACTTTCGTCACGAAGGAGACCGTTGGTGGTTTGAAGGGGTAGTCAGTGGGGAGGACGAGTTTGACGTGGAATTTGCCTTTCTTTAATTCCGTTCATTATTAGTTCTGGAGGTTGGTTTGTAGTTGGGCTGGGTCTGATGGGGGTGGGGTGCTAGGATTGGGGTTGGGTACATGGTAGGGGGAGCCCTCGGGCCCGTCCATGAGGACTTTCCATTCATAGAGGTTGGCCTCGTTTGCTAGTGAGACGGTGATGCCTTCCGGAGGGGATTCGGTGAGTTCGGCGAGTTCCTGGAGGAGTGGGTTAGGTGCTTATCGCTGGAGCTGGGGAGCTGAGTTCTGGGTTGTACTTTGGCTATGCGTTTTTGGCTTCCCATTGTTGTTGTTTTCTGGGGATGCGGAGATGAATGCAAGAAGTATGAAGGTGCTAAATTTTCTGAAGATGGTAGGAGGTGAGGAATAGGGAGACTCAGTTACTTGCAGCTCGGATTTCCGATTGAGAATGATGGCGGGGTGGATCTTAGCGGGGCGGATGAAGCTCGCCGATGCGACGTCAGTTTTAGGTACGTAGGTACTAGGAAGTAGGTAGCCCTGGAGCCCAAGTTCCAGACTCTCCCCGCTTTGAAAGGTATTGATTTTCACTTAGCTTTCAATTCTAAGTCTAGGCAACCTTCTCAAATACAAAGCTCAGCTACTGTTCCCTCTGCAACATCACCATCAACCCCATAATCCCCAGCAAAACACTCTTTAACCACGGATGCTCGCTCAGCATAATTGTCACATACCCAACCATCGGCATATACCCCCTCACACTACCCACGATGTCCTCCCCACGATGCAAGAAATCCTGCCCAGCCGCATAAAGCTCTGTATCTTCCATGAGGTTGTTGTCTCCCTTGGTGAGGAGCATATTCGGGGGAATGGTTGACCTAATAACCCGCACCGTGAGCTAAACCACTCTAAATACCACCAGGCAGTGGAGACGTAGGTAGACGGGAACATACTCAGGGACTTCTTTGACAGTCTTCTGCCTCCCTTCGACTTCAGGGAACGAGCGCACGACGCGGTGCACGATCGGGATGTCCTTCCCCTTCACGTTGTAGACCACGATTTCGCCGATTTCTGCGCGCGGGCTGCGGTTCCAGAGGAAGAGAAGGTCGCCTCGTTGAAAAGCAGGTTCCATGGAGCCTGAAAGGACTGTAGCGATTGTTAGCCTGGAATCTGATCTCGGGATAACCACAGTGAGCAGAGGAGGAATGCCCGTACCAACGACGATGGGGGACGAGGAAGCAGTAACAACCGACAGACCCTTCCAAAGCATGAAAGCTGTAGAAAGAACGAGTGCAAAGTTTAGCACTTGCGCCATCGATTGTCGCGCATTCGACAGATTTGAGGATAGGAAGGACAGCATGGCGGCGGTGCGGGTTCACGCTGGCGGAGAAGCGGAGGAGCTGCGGAGGTTGCGGAGTGGTATTGTGCGCTTTGAAGAACGATGACCTTGTGGTTCCAAAAATCAAATGGAGGAAAAATCACCTCAGGAGAACGAAATCGTTCCTTGGTTAGTTCGCGCACGCTGAGTGAGAGTGGAAGGGTTGTTTCATGCAGGAGAGGAAAAGTGTCCTCCGCAGCCGCAGCTCGCCGTCTCCGCCCTGCCGTACTGTAGCTACTGCTAGGTACGGTACATTATAGATGTCCAAACTACGCTTTCTCGCAAATCTTCCCCGAGACTTTATAAATCAAGAAAACAACAATATTATATATTTCATGTAATGAAGACGTAGAGCACAAAACAGCTCAGGGCATGCTGACGAAAAAATTGCGACGCGAGTTATCGATAGGTGCGCCTATACATGGCAATCCTGCCGAACAACCCCATTCCCCTCCTTCGACCCCGGTCTCTCTCCGGCATCAGTCTCCCAATACTTCTCCTGCTTGCCTTTGTTGAAGATCAGACCCCCGAGGTCGAACGGATCGATAAAAGTGATGAACCACGGACGGGGGTCCTTAAAGCCTGGGCCCTCGACTTCCGTCACACCGTCTTTAGCGAGGTAAACCTTGTTGGAGCGGGGAAGACGCATCATCGGGTGGAAAATGTTGAGCATCGTAGTGTTTGCATACATTATAACAACTTCAAAAAGCCAGAAAATCCACTCGTTCTTGATGATCGGGTCAACGTCTGATGGGTCGTCCCATGCGTGTTCTCCGGTCGCCTTGAAATACTCTATCGTTCGGAAGACAGTGCGCGTGGTGATGAGCGTGCAGCTGCAGTATAGGACGACGAGCACATGCTGGAGTTTCCTGCTAAGGACACCGGCGCGCCAGCATCTCCAGTTGAAGGTGATAGCCAAAGAACTGAACCCCGCCATTAGTACAAGCTGCAAGATCAAAGCAGCCTTGAGCAAGGCCTCGCCTATATTGCGACGAGTTTCTGGTGCCTCTACGTTGGCCAACAGCGCCGCTCCATTCGCTGTTAACACTTCAACCACTGAGAGCAAGAAAGTAAAGGTAGAGAAGACACGTCCTGGGTGCATAGGTGAGAGATACGGGACATAGTAAAGAATCCGACCGAGGATCAAGAAATTCGCACCCTCGTAGATGGGACTACACTCGGAGTTAGGATGATGTCTTTACGGGATAAGGTTGACTTACGGTCCCGCCAAGAGAAAGACCGTGCTTGCGATGTATACTCGCACGTTGTCCCATTCACCGAAAGCGCCAATTGCGCGCAGGATAAAGCCTACTGTGAAAAGCAAGGCGGACCAGGGCAGCGGCCCTGTAACTAACCAGGACTTATATTTGCTGCAGTTTATCAGCTTGGTCGCATGATGACAATATAGTGTTGACTTACTGGCACTGGTAGCCATGCAGTATACCGGACACTGCGAAGAGGATTCCAAAGGCGATTGGCAGCCCTTTGTTTGGGGCATAGTACCACATGCTCCCTGGCTCTGCTAGATGTTAGCATCAATAATAGCGAGAAGTAAGTGACGATATATGTAGCGTACGGTAAGGGTCTCTTTTGTCAAGGAGCATTTCGTTGGCAATTGCGAGATACCTCAGCTTCGAATGTTTGAGTCAGGTATTGTTCGCAATAGACAGGTGAGCGATGCCCGCAGGATGATTTCTTGTGGTGCTCATAATGAGCGATGCCCCGACGTTATTTATCTTTTCGCTGCTTCTGAAGCCATGGCTGCATAGCTGATGGTCAGCTGGTAGCGAAAACGAGGAGGCCCGATCTGGTAGCTCGTATTTGGGCCTGAAGCCTTGCGCCACGAAGGTTGAGCACATGCCCGGATAGCAGACATTTCCCCAACTGGATAGCTTGTATTATCAGAAGCATAGGTATTTGCGGTCGGGACTGCCAAAGTGAGTTGGCCACGGAGGATGTTGTCACGGATATAGAGGCTGAGCATGCGATGGAACCAAGAAAGATATGGATGGGCCCTGCTCGGAGGTAGAGCTATTTCCACGACATATAGCGAGGAGTTCTGTATACGCACGCACTGGCTCCAAGGCCACGCACCTGTAATGATATCATGTGCCGGCGCGTCAGGCCTTTCCCGATTGGGAATCATCGCGTGTCAGCCTGGTGCAGGTGCCTGTGCCTAGGTAGTATCGGACATCGCTGCCTTTGGCGGTCCTTTATCTATCAACCAGAGTGCTGCCTTTGCGGGCTTTCAGTCTCTCTCTGTTGCAGGCACATATTCGTCATGGCGGAGAAGGAAGCAACGGTATACATTGTCGACGTGGGGAAATCCATGGGCGAGAGGCGCAATGGCCGAGAAGTGACCGATCTTGAATGGGCTATGCAGTATATCTGGGACTGCATCACGACAACAGTAGGTAGCCCTGGGCTGTTCTGGAGCTGTATACTAACTGACATAGGTAGCTACTGGGCGAAAGACTGCGATGTTAGGTGTAATTGGCCTCAAAACGAACGGCGAGTGTTGCCGGTATACTTCCGGGGTTCTGTATACTAACAAGACGGACAGATACAAACAACGAGCTACAAGATGATTCCCATTTCTCACATCTTTCAGTATTTTCAGAAATCAAACAGTATGCGGCCTATTCTCACTGCACTCTATCGCGACTGATTTATCCTTTAGGTTTCTCATGTCTGACATTCGACAGCTGGGCGGCGAAATCAAGCCTAGTAATACCGACAAAGGCGATGGTAAGAGTCCTTTAGGGTCTTTAGGTCTTTTCTTGGACATAGTTGACGAACTCAGCAATATCCGCTCTCATATTGGCGATTCAAATGATCATCACCCACTGCAAGAAGTTGAAATGGAAACGAAAAATTGTCCTCGTCACAAACGGCATGGGCCGGATGAGCAGCGAGAATCTTGACGACATTGTCTCAAAGATTAAGGAAGATAATATTGAACTGGTAATTCTGTGGGTGTCACTTATCCCCGCATTCAGCTGCGCATCTGACAATTACAGAGGTCCCGATTTTGATGATGCTGAATATGGCTTTAAGGAGGAAGACAAAGACCCGCGCAAAGTATGTACTGGTCTCTCCAACCACTCCGGTGGCTAACAGTTCTAGGCTGAGAACGAGGCTCTTCTACGGACCGTCTCTGAACAATGCGACGGAGTCTTCGGGATGCTTGAACAGGCGGTTTCGGAGATGGTTATCCCCCGGGTCAAAGCAGTTCGACCAATCGCGTCGTTCAAAGGCTTTTTACAACTGGGAAACCCGGAGGAATACGATACTGCCATTCGCATACCTGTAGAAAGATATCCTCGAACAATGGTTGCGAAGCCTCCGTCGGCCAGCCAATTTGTTCTGCGTTCTGATCTTGCCGCCGGGCAAGAGGGCCAGGACTCAGGGACCGCGGTTCCGGAAACTCAGCCTGAAGGAGAGAGCACGCTTACCCCGGTGAGGAACCTGAGGGCTTATCAGGTGAATGACGAGAGTGCGCCTGGTGGCAAGAGAGAGTTAGAACGTGATGACCTGGCCAAAGGCTACGAGTATGGACGTACGGCAGTTCACATCAGCGAGACGGACGAGAATATTACAAAACTGGAAACAACTGCGGCTCTGGAACTGACTGGATTTATCCAAAGCGAGCGGGTAAGTATGGCTTAAGGCTGAGATATGCTTGCGCCGCTAATTCCTACAGTACGACCGATACATGCATATGTCAAACACCAACATCCTGATCGCTCAGCGTGGAAATGACAAAGCCTCGCTTGCCCTCTCCTCATTCATCCACGCCCTTTTCGAACTAGAATCCTACGCCGTTACTCGCCTAGTTACGAAAGAGAATAAACCTCCCGTCTTAGTGCTTCTTGCCCCTTCAATTGAACCTGAATACGAGTGTCTCCTGGAGGTCCAGCTACCATTTGCCGAGGACGTACGGACATATCGTTTCCCGCCCCTTGACAAGGTCATTACCGTGTCCGGGAAGGTGGTGACACAGCATCGCAATCTTCCGGATGACGACCTCATGGATGCCATGGACAAGTATGTGGACAGCATGGAGCTGGTGGATCAAGATGAAGATGGGTGAGCTCCTGACACCACCAACGTTGACTTATTTCCCTAACGAAGAAATAGTGACCTAGTTGAGACGCCGTTTCCAATCGAGGACTCCTTCTCGCCAGTTCTACATCGCATAAACGCAGCCATCCGATCGCGTGCTATACACCCCAACGAGCCCATACCCCCGCCAGCAAGCATCCTCACCCAATTCTCACATCCACCAAACCATCTCCTCGAAAAGGCAGACCGCCACCTGAAGAAACTCATCCAGATAGCCGACGTTAAGAAAGGTACACCGCAATTCGGCCTCCACCGTTCGTCCAGCCTGTTAGTATGCTGACATTCATTCAAGTACCGCCCAAAGCCAAAGGTCGCAAGCGCACCCGCGAACCTGAAAAGCCCCTCTCAGGTCTCGACGTCGACGCCCTCCTCAACCAAGAAAAGCGCATCAAAATCTCACCCAACAACGCCATTCCCGAATTCAAGCAAACCCTCGCCCACGCCGAGAACATCGAAACCACAAGGGACGCCATGAAGCAGATGCGCACCATCATTGAAGACCAGATCCGCCATAGTCTCGGCGACGCCAACTACGACCGCGTCACGGAGGGGCTAGGCGTCGTGCGGGAGGAACTCATATCGTATGAAGAGCCGACCTTGTATAATGAGTTTATCAGGGAGTTGAAGGAGAAGCTCCTTCACGAGAAACTGGGCGGTGATCGAAGGGAGCTGTGGTGGTTGATTCGACGGAGTAAGCTGGGGTTGATTGATCAGCGGCAGTCGGAGCTTTCTGATGTTACGGAGGAAGAGGCGAAGGCATTTTTGTCTGCCCGGTGATGGGGAGTAATGATACTATTCTGAGAACCATGTGCTAATAATACCTATTGAGTACGTGAAACAAAGACATGATTTGTAAATGACAAGCCCAGCTCGCTAAACAGCAATAAACAATGTACTTGTACATAAAATCATCGCATCATGAGCTGAATCTACAGTTACCGGCTTCTTTCTTCATGAGATCTTCCCAAGCCTCTTCCTCCCAACAGCGACCTTCTGCTCAAGTCTATAATAGTAACCCAGTCAGCAAAAGGTCCCAGCAGTACAATCCTGGAGAAGGGACAAAAGTAAAGTATAAAAAAAAACATACCTATCTGCATCTTCATTCACCAACCTCAACATCTCATTCTGCACCTGCAGCTCCTCATTAATCCTAACACCCAACTCCTTCTGCCTGGTCACAATCTTCATAAGCTCCTGCACACTCAAGTCCTGCTCCTGCATTGTATCCCGCTGCAACTGCAACACCCCCTGATTATCCAATCCGCGCGTCCGCTCCGTCTCCTTCCCCAATACCCTCCCGGACCGCGTCGCACCACCTTTTCTCCCACCACTCGGGCTCCCCATAAGCGCCTCCTTATCCTTGATCGACGCAACGGCATTATCAATGCGGCTCTTCGTCGCCATGGCATTCTGCAGGTCCTCCAGTCCATCCTTTTCCTTCCGGGCATTGATAACCAAGTCTTTGCGGCGACGGAGCTCGCCTTCGCCCAACGGGGCTGAGGATTTGCTGCCGTTGCTGGTTTCAGATAGACGTTTGAGTCCGTCTTCCAGCGCTGAGATGAGCGTGCCGGCACGCACGAGGGAGCTCTTCGCCCGGGCGGAACATTCGTGCTGGCGATGGGGTGTTGTTTCCTGGTCCCGCCGCGTAAGCTGGAGCCTTGCATCGTGGAGGTGGGATTTCATGTCCCTGTAGCAGTCGAGCCAGAGCGTTGGGTCGGTGATGGGTTCGCCGCCTGCACCGGGCCCCGTGACAGCAGCATGGAGGCGGGCAGTGGCGACTCCGGCTCCGTTTTCGTTATTTGAATTGGACGAGCCCAGACTGGGGAGGTTCAGGAAGGCGCGCCAGGCGGGTGAGGTGCGCCATCGGGCGTCGTCGGCGTCGTTGATAGCGCGGAGATACGACTCGAGGGCCTGGCGGCGGGATTCGCGGAGGTTGGCGTTGGAGACGGTGTTTGAGAACCAGGATTTCGGGGGCAAGGGGAGCGGCGGTGGGGCGTTTGTTTGGGATATGAGTGCAGTGTGGAAGTCTGTGAAGTCGGAGTAGCGTTTGGAGACGGCGAAGGAGCGGAGAGGGAGGCGGAGGGTGATGTTGTAGATTGTGTAGGGGGGTGAAGTGGTGGAGGTGGTTGTTGTTGGAATGGAGATTTCCAGGGCAGGTGCCATTGCTGGAGAAGTTTTGAAGGACGGTAGCTCGTGGGAGCTCCGTGTGCTGAGGTTTAGATGGGAAGACGGGGGCAAGATGGACGGAGTTGGAGATGATGATGGTTTAAGGCAGAGAGCTTAAGTTCGCAGCCTAATCCCGAATCGGATCGGATCTCAAGCCTAAACAATGACGCAGCCCAACAATGAATGCAGGGAACCTCAGGCGACTACAACAACAATATGAACTATTAGCACATCTATCCAAGGGTAGGTAGGTATTATTAAATTGTCCACCTGGATATTCACAGAAATCTTTGCCTTGCATCATTCCAAATCTCACGGGCCTCCAACAAGTCCCGCTGGCCATAGTGCTCTCCGACCACAGTGATAATCATATCCAGCATGGCCCGAGTCTGTGTTTCAACGTCCACGTCAACACCTTCGCTCTGGACATTTCCTTCATCTTCATCTTTCTTTTCCTCTTCAACTGCCTCCTGCGCTGTTGGTTCCTCTGCCGTTGCGGCAACCTGTGCTTCAAGTCGTGCTTTCGCACGCTCCAGCTCCTCCGCATCAGCGATATCAGCTCCGTTCTCCGCACCTGGCTCGTCAGGGCCAGAAACGGCGGTAGGGGCGTCTTCTTGATTCTCGTTGCTCTTCTCATCTGCGCGCGTATCCTCAACATTGGCGTTCTCAGCATCAGATTCGCACCCATCCTCCTCCCCTTCTTCATGCACCTCCTTCTCTCTCATCTTCTGTAGAATCTTGACAGCTCGCTTCCCCAGCTCCCGAATATCACCAATCTCCTGCGCCCCCAACTGCCCAGCTTCCCGACACTTCCCTAGAAGTCCCCAAGCCCAGGCCCCAATACGACGAACCAGGACCACGTCACCACTTCGTACATTCTCCGACATCAGACGCGCCACGATCACCAGGACCCCCAGGACTGTATCCATATCCATACATGCCAGCTGAACCGTCTGAGGGTCGACTGTCAGCAAAAGACGCCGCCACTCCTTCTGCGCGTTCTTGGACCGCCGCGGAAAGCTGATGGGGTGCGAGTCGTCGAGCGCGGATATCGCCTCGGATGGAGGTGTACATTTCAAAATAGATCGTAGGAGAAGGAACCGATGATGAAGGAGGTTATAATAGCTGGATTGCGCGTCTGAGAATCCTTCCGTGGTGGCCTGATCCGTCGCGGGAAGACCGATGTAAACGCCGTCGTTGAATATCCCGTTGGGTACACGTTCTGTGGGAGTTGACTCATCCTCTATCTCTTCTTCTGGTTGAGTTTGATCTTGTGCTTGTTCGATGTCGCCCGTCACGTTGGCTTTTTCCGCTCGAAGGTCGGTCGCTCCAGGCACGGTGAAAAGCGTCGGTAGGGAGTTGGCTTCGGAGCTGGAAATCAACAGTCACGTCAGCCCAGGATTCCCCCCCGCTAGTACGATAAAATAGAATTTGAATAATTAGGGAAAGAAAAGACGAACCTCGCCCCATTCGCAAGCTAGACCAACCCAGAATGCAAACTTAGCAAGCACGTCGCAACAGGAACCAAACTCAACACAAGAATAGGGATCAAAAAAAAGGAAAGAAGTAAAACATACCGAACCATCCTCAGATACTCCATCCCATCATCCGCGGGGCCATAAAACAACTCATCGTCATCTGCTGTATCGAGACCGGGAAAGGCGCTTTTCTGCCCGAAGACCGGGTGGTTGCGAGGCCGCTCGTATGGAGTCACGGAGTTCGGCGCATCATCGTCGTCTTCGTCCCCCTCTACGTAAGAGGGACGGGAGCGCTTTGTGTATGGTGAAGGACCGGGGCCTGAGAAGGAGTTCCTTCTTTTTCGCGGCATGCTGGGAGGTTGAGATGTGGAGCGTGTGTGGTGGTTTGAAGGAGCTACAAATAGAAAATAGGAGCTACGAGATCTAGATTTTGAGGCGCTTCGGAGCTGGTCCGGCCTCTCCGCTCTTGCGGAAATTCATGATAACAGTACAACCAATCTTAAGGAGAATATCTTTTAGGAGCTACTAGTGTCAGCAGTTTCAGCCGAAGAACTGTGATAATACATCGTTGATTCTCGTCATTACTCTTTTTAAACTGTCTACATCTAGAAGTCAACTTCTTAAGGACGCAGACGCTGGGGGTCACGAGGGAATAGAGACGCCAACCGCACGTTCGGCAATCCAAGGAAGAACATGACGATCCGGTTCAGACCCAGTCCACCACCAGCGTGGGGAGGACACCCTTGGCGGAAAGCAGCCAAGTAGTCTTCGAAGCCCTCCTGGTTGGGTTCCACACCCTTAGCCCTCATGGACGCCTCGAGCTCCTTCAAGTCGTGGATACGTTGAGCTCCGGACATGATCTCCTCACCGCGCATGAAGAAGTCATAGGAGTTGGAGAAGCGGGGATCCTGAGGGCAGGATTTGGTGTAGAAGGGCCGGACAGCCATGGGGAACTTGTCCAGCACGTAGAAATCGGTGTCGTACTTCTCGCGGATGATCTGGCCCAGCTGCTTCTCCATGGCCGTAGAGAAGTCGTTCTCGAAGCGCTCCTGCTCGGAGACGTCAACACCTGCCTCCTTGAGCAGCGCCACACCGTCCATATAGTTCAGTCGCAGCGCCTTGCCGTCTTTGGGAAGCTTAAAGTCGCCTGCCTTGGGGTAAGACTTTTGAATGATGGCGATCTGGTCCTTATAACGCTCTTTGAGCTGGGTGAGGATGAATACGAGGAGGTTTTCGGCGAATTCGAGAACTTCGTGGTAGTGGGAGCGGAAGGTCTTTTCGAAATCGAGACCCGTGAACTAAATCGAGGAGTTCACCACGGTCAGCTGCTTGCGATTT